>JAWQFY010000978.1:0-16350 GCA_037055185.1 Capillidium rhysosporum
TAGTAAATATTTAATTTTAATTTTAAAAGTATAATAATTTTTTTTGTAAAATATTATAGCAAATTATAATCAAAATTTTATTATTTTTTAATTTTTTTTATTAGTATAAAATTAATTTTAAAGTAATTATATTATATATCTATTTTAAAATTATTAATAATTAGATTATAAATTTAAAAAGTAGTATTTTCTAATTAAATTAAAAAAATTAATTAATTAATATTTATTAAAATATTTTTTATAATTTTCTTTTTTAATAAAAGCTATAATATTAAACTTTTTTATTTTTTATACTTTTAATAGTAAAAAAAAATTATTAAAAAGAATATAGTTTTTATTACTAGAAAAATCCTTAAAAAGATTTTAAAAATTTTAAACAAGATATTAATAAACTATTATATTAACTTTAACTATATTAAAACTTTAAAAAAAAATTAGTAGCTATTTTATTTAAATATTTTTTCAGCTATTAATTATTTAAAAATTTAAGCTTTATAACTATTTATTTTTTAAAAAATATAAACTTAAAAATTTAAGCTAAAATTTTTAATATTATAAAAATATTATTTTATTTAAAAATTAGTATTACTTATAGCTAAAACTTAATTAAATTATTTTTAAGTATTATTTAATAAATTTTATTATTTTTTAAAAGCTTATAAGCTTAATATTTTAAATATTTAATTATAGTTTTAAAATATAATTTAACTAAATTATATTAGTATTTTACTTTAAATTTAGCTTTATAAAGATTTTTACTTATTTTTAGATTTTTATTAGTATTTTTTAATAAAATATTAGTATAAAGCTAAATTTATTTAACATTTATTTAATTATATAATATTAAAGAAAATTTAAATAAGTTAATATTATTTTTATTACTAATTAAATAAATTTAAAATAAGTCTACTAAGTTTATTAAATTTAGACTTAATAGATTAGATTTATAAATTTTATTAAAATAAGTATATATATAAACTTTATTATAAATAACATATAATTATTATCTAAAAACATATTATTTAAGTAAAAAGTTATCCAATAAAAAAATTTTAAATATAAACTAAATAAAAATTTTATTACTAAATTAATAAACTGGATAAAAAACAGTTTAAAAGATTTATAAAAAAGTAAAAATATATGTTAAAACTTGTAGCTTTTAATATAAAATTTAAATTATATGCTACATCTACTGTTATTATAATTTAAAGTTAGTAATTCTGTACTATTAGTGAAAGAATAGCTTTCAATTTCACTTAAAACAAATTTTAGCCTAAGTTTTCTAATTCTTCCAATATGGTAAAAAGTAAATACTTTCAACTAAAAATCAAAACCTTTTCTAATTTTATCTCAGCTAAATTATCTTAAATTCATATTTAGAAATAAGTAATTTTTAAATTATTGATTACTAAATTATGGCATTTCTGTTGAATATTTTAGTAACTTTTAATTATACACTAACTGAGAATACATTTGTTCCTTGTTCCACCTTTTTGAAAGGGTAAATAAAATTAAGCTAAAAATAAATGTATTTTATTCGTCCTTATTTACATCAAAAATTAGTTTAAAAAAATATAAGCTAAACTTACTAACTTCACTATACTTTGATATACGCTACCAACTTTTATAGCCTATTTTAAACTATTTAGCTACCACGCCGTTGTTCTGTATGACTAAAACTCTACTAAGTTTTTTAATAATAAATTATCTATAAACCAAATTTCTGAATAGATGGGCAACAAAGCTAAATTTATTTTAATTAGCTTAGATAGTTTATGTTCTATAATGCAAATTATAAGTTTTTAATTAATAATTTTTACTGAATCTGTGATTAAGTTTTTATTTAAAATATAGCATAAGATTAACTACTATTTTTTAATAAATTCTTGCTCCATGTGTAAATTTTCAAAAATAATTAAGCTGAAAGCATAAAGTATCTACCTATTTGCTATTAAAACTTAAAATAAATATATAAATTATATTTTTAAACTACTTTATTACAGGTTTGGCTGATACTATCCTTAGTATTAATTTTACAGATATACAACTGTTAATTTTAGTTAAAAGTTTGCTTCTATTTCCGGTAAAATCGTTGCCGGTATAGACAATGTAGTCGATTGTAAGCACTTTAACGTATGTTTTTAAACGCTTGAATGGGAAGCAGTCTCTTAAAGCTTTCGAGAAAATCGTATTATGATTTTGTTAATGGCTACTTTTTATTGGTCAATCTACATTTCTAAATCGAAATACTAGTCAAAATGGGATCAACTTTGCTTATCGGAGAGAAGTTAGTTGCCAGCAAAATAATGAAGGGTACATCAACGAAGAAGGGAATGAATACAACCGAAATATTTTTATATATCCCTAACCTCATAGGTATAAAAAATAAGTATACAATCAATTTCTCAATTTATATTTAAAATTTAAGGTTACACCAGAATCTTTTTAGCAGGGGTATCTTTATTTTATATGGGAAGGAATCACTTAACTAGTATGATATTTTACCTTATATCTGGCGTTCTAGATGCTTTAGATGGATATGCTGCTAGATATTTCAACCAATGTTCCAAATTTGGCTCTGTTTTAGATATGGTTACTGATCGTTGTGCAACTACTTGTTTACTTTGTTATTTAGCTCACATTTACCCCACCTATTCTATATTATTTCAATTCCTTATTTCTTTAGATATTTCATCTCACTACATGCATATGTACAGGTATGTTATATTTGGTTATTTTTGATTTAGTTTATTTTTAGTTCACTAATTTCAGGTGAATCCAGTCATAAGGTTATCGATGAGACACAGAACTTTTTTTTAAGAGCTTATTACCACAATCGAGTATTTGTATTATAGATATATGTCAACTAAATTTTTTATAGATTGTTTTATTTTTAGTTTGCTCTGGAAACGAATTTTTCTTTGTTGCTTTATACCTCCGACATGTCGATAAATTTTACCCAAGTAACAGATTTTAATTTAACAGTTCTAAAATTTTTAGCAATTTGGAATATTTTAGCTTTAGCGATGGCCCCTGTGTTTTTGTTCAAAAACATTTTAAATGTCATTCAATTCATAAGTGCTTCTCAAACTTTAGCTCGTATTGACATTGAAGAAAAGTTGAAAAAGGAATAATATTGCCGTAATAGAGTTACTTTAAGTTAAACTAGCAATTTATTTTGTTTATTTATTCTCTTAAATTTTTCTGTTTAATTTCGCTTTAATACAGGTTTAATATCAAATGACAAAATCATTTTTAGATTCATGTATGTATAGTAATCAAATTTATTCACTTTATTTTATTTAAGAAGCATAAAAACTTTGTATATTTTTTATGTTAGAGTATTTAATTATACTATTAAAGCACATTACTTTTTAAATACATTTACTAACATTACTAAAGTGGTATGCTCTATATTATTTAGATTTGATTATAAAGTGGATCCAATTTGCAAAGAAGTGGGTTTATTTGTATATCCAAAAACTACTCTTGAATTTGAACTTATCATATAGAAAATAAGACTAATGGTTAAAACATAGCATTTAGATTAGATATTGAAATTAAATGCATGTATATAGTCCAAATCCAATTTATTATAAACTTAAATTTAAGCTATTGAATGGGATAAGTTTAATATAAAAGCTTGTATTAAACAGTTAATGTATCTATTTTCATTGCTTACATTATAATACATTACTATAAATTTCTGTTAAAGATTTCATTTTTTTTAACTTGATAAATATTTTAATTTAGTTTTTTAGAAACTTTTTGTAAATACTTAATAAAATAGTAATATTTTTCAGAGTTTAGATATCTTAACAATATTCATTTTTAAAATCGAAAATTCAACATATTTTAGAAAAGTTATAAAAATAATAAAGTTCTACTATAAAATAAATATATTTTTTAAAAATTAAATTAATTTTTTTAATAAACTATATAAAATTATTAATATACTACTGCTTAAAAGTATATATAATTTAAAATAACAATATATATAATCAGTGACTAATGAAAGTAACTAAAATTAAATAAAATTTAATAAAAAAATGCTACTTTTAAAAGTAAACATACTATTATATCTAGTATAATTTTATACTTATATAAATGTAAACCTTTTTTTTAAATATATTTTAGAAAATAAAAATAAATAAGCAAAAATAAAAAATTGCTATTATAGCTTTAAAATAATAAGTTAAGTATTATATTAAATTTTAATATTTATTAGGTTTAATTTAAATCTAAAATTGTTTAAAATAAACTAAAAAATATATATAGCTTTAAATTTTAAATTTTAAATTTTAATATTTTAAGTTAAATATATATATATATTATTATACTTTTTTTAAAAGGCAGGTATATTTTTTATACTTTTTTATATTATAATTAATATATTAATGTTAAATATTTATTACTTTAATATTATATAAATCTTATTTTTTTAATAAATTTAAGCTAAAATAATACTTTTTTTAGTAGAAGTAATTTTATTAAAAAGTTTATTAATATAGCTTTACTATTTAAGTAAGCTTTTTTTAAAACTTTTTAATAATATAACTATTAACTACCTCTAACAAATAATAATTATTTGATATAGGAATTAGACAAAAAAATTACCTAAATATATAATAAAAAATAAGAAAGTTAATATACTTCCTAATCTAAAAAAGATATAATAATATAAAAAAGGTTATAATTTTAATAATGCTGGTTTTATTTATAATACAGTAGATAAAATAAATATTAATACTGGTATAAGTTTAGTAATAAATGAGATTATAATAATAAGTAATGCTAGTATTCCAGTATTTATAAACTTAGCAAAGTAAGTTATTATTTTTTTTTTAGATAATGAAAGTAATTTAACTTTAAATATTAATTTTACTTATTTTTCTCCTTAAACTCTAAGGAATTATATAGTATAAAATAATTTAACTAAGTAAAAATAAAGTAAATTAATAACATTTATAAATAATTATAGTTTTTTATTATAAAGAATTTTAAAGTAATTTATATAAAAGTTATTTTATAAATATATTATATATTTTTTCTAATTTATAAAATTATACTCTATTTAACAAAAATAATTTATAATAATTATTTAAATTAGAAGTTTTTTATAGTTTTATCCTTACTTATTTAGAAACTTACTAAATAAGTTATTTTTTTAGTTATATTTTATTACTATAATTAATAATAAACTTATACTTAAAATATTTGATAAGTATACTTATTTTATTATTATAATATATATTTTTTTAAATAATTTACTAGTAAATAAAAGATTAGCTACATTTGAAAATATTTTATTATATCAATTTTAAAAAATATATATTTATATTAAAGTATTTTTATAATTTATAATTTTATATTTTATAGCTAATAGCTATAAATTCTAAATATTAATAGCTTTATTAAAGTTTATAGCTTATAATTATAGCTTTACTAATTTTTTAATTTTTTACTTATATTTAAAAATATTTTTTAAATAAATTTATAAATTGATTTTTTTTCTACTATATAAAAAAAAGTAAAGTATAATTTTAATAGATTTTTTTAGCATTTTTTAAGCAAAATTTAAAATTTTTAAGAATTTTTAATTAGGCTAAAGTTTAAGTTAAGTGTAGTTTTTTACTATATAAAAAAATAAAATATATCTTTAATACTAGTAAAAAGCTTAATATATATTTTTTAAATATATAATATATAAGGCCTTAATATAGTTTTTAATTATTATAGCATTACAAAATATAATTTTACTACTATTTAATAAAAATATATATTAAAATAGCTTAATAGTTTTTTAAACTAACTTTTTTTTAAAAATTAGTATAAAATAGATTAAATAATAATAATTAAATAGCTGATATATTTATTTAATATATTTTTGAAATTAAAGTTTTACTTTAATATTTTAGTAATTATTAATTATATTATTTTAATAATGCATTATAATATTAAAGCTTTACTTTAATATTTTATAAAATCTAAAAACTATTTAATTATATTTATACTTAAAAACATTTCTATTTTTACTAAAAAAAGATAAAAGTATAATTTTATAACTATACTAAACTATATTTAGTAAAATTATATACTTTTTTTATAAATATAAAAAAGAAAAAAAAAGCTTTAAATATTTAAAAGTATATAAAAATAAACTTATTTTATAAAATAAAGTAAATTAAGCTAAAGTTTTACTAATTTAAAATTTAAAGTAATACTTTAAAATATATATTTAAATTATTATTATTATATATATATTTTTTTTATGTTATATAATATTTTAATACTTAAAAACTTTATAAGTTGCTAACTTTATTATTATTTTTATTATTTTTTTTTATTTTATTTAAAGCTTATTTAATTGGTTTTTTTTCTAATTTTATATAATAAAATTCTTAGATTTTATTTTAATAACTTAACTAGAATTTTAAATAAAATCATATTTTTTATTTTATTATTTTTAATTAAAAACTTTATAAGTTTAATATTTAAAAATAGGTTTAGTATAACTATTAGTATTAATTAATAAAAAATATAAAGGTATTTAAAATTATAAATACCTTTATCTTCTTCTATAAATTCTATATATTAAATTTAATTACCTTTTTATTACTAGCTAATTTATAAATTTTATAACTATTATTACTTATAATTTAAACTATTTATATAAATATATTAATTTTACTATTAAGTTTTTACTAATTTTACCTACTTATATTACTTATTAAACTTTTATATTAGTTACTTTTATAATTAATAATAAAGCTTATTTTATATTATTATTATTTACTAGCTTTTTTATACAAATATTTGTATTTACTACTACTTTTAAATTATAATATTTTATACTATATAATATAAAAATTACTACTAGTATTATATTAAAAACTAAATATTATAATTTACTTATAGTAAAAATTTAATATTTAATTAAAGCTATATTTTAGTTAGTTTTAGCTTTATTTTAACTATATAACTATACTATATAATTATATTTTTTATTAATATATAGGTATATTAACTAGTTATTATTTTATTATTATTTACTTATATAAATAGTTATAATTAAATTTAACTTTTAATATTAGTAAATATATTTATTAATTTATTTTTTATTTTTTATTTATATTTACTACTTACATAAATTATTATACCCTTTTGACTAATTAATATATTATATTATTTATCCTTTTAATTATTTATAGTTTATTATATTAGCTTTATTACTTATTTAATAGCTTATTATTTTATTAAAAAAACATTAATACAACTTATTAATAAAATGCTATTTATTATTTTAGCCTTTTTAAATTAATTATATATTTTATATAATTTATTTATATTTTTAAAATAATAGTTAAGCCAAGCTATTATAATATAATTAGTAATTAGTAAATTATTTATTTATAATTTAAAATTAAAAATAAGTATAAATTTAAATATAGCAATATTTAGATAATATTAAATATATTTATAATTTTATATATATATATATATATATAAGTTTTAAAAATATTTTATTTTAAAAATAAATTTAAATATTAAAAGTTTTTATAAAGCTTAAAGTTTAAAGAGTTTTAAAAAATATTAAAATTAAGTAAATTAAAAAATACTTAAATTAATTACTATTTTAACTATTAGAAACTGCTAAATATTAAAGTGTTTTAACAATTTAGCTTTATATATTTTTATTAATTTTTACACTACTTTTTTAAAGCATTTTCAGATTTTCAAAGTTTTTTAAAAGTTTAAAACAATAATAAATATAGTTATCTTTTAAATACTAATTATACTATCTATTTTAAAGACAATTATTTTTTAAAATTGAATTTAATATTTAGTAAGTCTATATACTTGTTAGTTTAAATATTGTTGTTAGTAAATTATAAATTATAACATAAAATTTTGAATCATATTGCTTTAAATATAATAGTAAACATTTTAAAAATTACAAAATTTTAAGCTTATTCAGTTAAATATATATATATATATATGTTTTAGTTATATAATTAACAAAACATAAAATAATATTTTTTTACTCAAATTTTATGTATAATTACAGAATTAATTTAAAAATAACAAATTATAATGAACAAAAATGTTAAATTTAAGTTGGAAATTAAAAATTTTATTGAAAAAGGCTTGTTTCAGAATAAAAATAAAAATATTTATGGTAAAGACGATATCACTAAATTATAGCATATTGCCAGTAATTTATTTTAGCTTACCAACTTCATTTATTTTTAAGGAGCTGTACTACCTGCTTTTTCCATCAAACCACTAAAAATTTAGACACCTTGAGTACAGTTCTTGAAGAACTTCCTTGGATTACCACCAGACATCATCAACTTGTAGTTGATTAAAATTTCGTCCACATCTAGTTTAAAAAAATCTAAATTAACAAAAATTTAAAAAGTTAACTCATACCTTTGTATAGTACAGAGGCTTCGTTGTAGTACTTAGCAAGACCTTCGGCTTCTAAATAGGTTAGAGATTGGGGTACATACTGGTAGATAGCTCCAGAGGCGGTAGGGATAGTGGAGAAGCCGGGTTTGGTAGCAGTTTTGGAGTCGAATGTATGCTTGTCGGCGTACTTGGTATCGATCCAAGAGGTGGCAGCAATTACGGAACCGTTAGTCTAATCCAATAAAAATAAAAAATACTAAGTAATAAGTTAGTAAGAGAGTAGGCTTTACCAGCTTAGTTTTGATTTGGAACAGATCGAGTAGTAGCTTGGGTAATTGGAGTTGGTTGGGAGCTAAAGCTTTGCTGTCCTTAGAGAAGTAGGCGGAGGTACCAAGTAGGTGGTTAACCTGGTCGATAGCTACGAGTACCGGGAATCTTTAAATATAATAGCATTAAATAATTTGTACATAGGTTTGATTTAAATTTACTGTTTCTGGCTAGCCAAAGTTTGGAACACCAAAGGTAAAATCTGACATCCGAATTCAGGGTTAGGTAATGCTTGTTCAATTAACTGTAACAAACTACTTCCCGATTCCACTTTCGTCTTACCTAAACTGACATCATTGTTTATTTTAATCTAACCAGATATATTAATTTATTTTAAACTTTAAAAAAAATACTTGTTCCAAAAGATCCTTATTCAAATTTCTAACAAATTCTAAAAATTCGACTGTAAGCTGAGGTTGAACGTACACTTCCGAATTGTTAGGTTTTAAGTAGGGCGTAGTACCGTTAACCATATCGATACCTTGAAAGAAATAAAATTATAAATTTTAAAATGCTAAACTGTTAAAGTTACTATTAGGGGAGTAGATGACAATATGGTTATGGTGTAACGCTTGAATGACTAACTGTAGGAGGTGTACACTTTTACCACTACCTTCACATCCATCTAAAATACCGAAAACACAAAGCTTTAGATAATGAAAAACATAGAGTCAAATTTACTGATTAACACGGGTAAACCATCTTTAGCTTCAAGTTTAGTGTTAAGTTGAAGGTGTGAACTTTGTAACAGAATACCGATACTACCCAAAAAGTCATACTTTAAATAGTTAGTATTTACTCTTAATTATTGCTTACTTCTTTTTGAAGTTTTGAAGGTAGTTGAGTCAACTTATTTAAAGTTGAAGGTGGTATAGTGAATACCGTATTTAAATTCCTTTCAACCCAGTTATCCTAAAATTATATAAATATCAAATATAGGAATACACATTAATACTATATATTGAAAAAATAAATTTTACGTTAGATAGTTCAGGTAGAAGTGCTGTAGTAGATTTATCCATACCCCATTCTAAAGGTTGAACCATCTCCTTAGTTACACCCTTTAATTAAAAATAAACTGTTAAATTCCTTTTAATTATAAATAAAATACCTTCTTATCTAAATTTTGGGTCTTCTTTTTCATCACGAAAGAAGTTGTACCTTTTTTAGTTGTTGTAGCAGCTATTGTAAAATAAAAACAAATTAATTTAAACTATCACATATTTGCAATTACCGGTATTATTAAAAACTAAACTACCCATCCTTAAAACTCGGGTACCAAGTATTTGTCTATTCATTAATTTGTTTAACATCTCTATGTTCTATTTTTTTGAAGGTTGTTTATATTGGTTATCACAAAAGTTGTCGAAAAATCAAATCTAAACTAAAATTTTTCATAAATTTTAAAGCCACGAAATATCACAATTTTGCAGATTCGCAAAAACTTAAGAAACTTTAATTTAATTTGTCAATACTTAGATTAAAATTCATTCTTATTGCCACATTTGTTTAATTTAAATAGCATTTTTTTTACAATAAATTATAAGAAAAATGCCAAGATTAAATTTGAATTTAGCTTCATTCTACCTTAATTTTTATCATAAAGCACTCCAATAAAGTGTAAATTGAACAGTTTAGTGATGGTTTATAGACGAAATTGATATTAGAAAGAAAAAGAAATTAGTGACAAAAATCAACTGTTAATCTAAATTTATATAAAGAAGTGTATTTAAACAAACAAGAACTAATTAGATCCTTAAAATAAGTGTAAATATAGATATGAAGGATAAGGATAATCTGGCTACATTAAGTTATCAAGAAAGTTGTAGTCAACCTTTAGATAACCAAGCTTTAACCACTCTAATAACTAACATCTTAAGGCCAATTGAAACTTGTAAACAAATATCCTTTTTATTTTAAAACATATATATAATATATCAATTTTTTATCCTTAACCTACATCCTTTTTTAATACTGTTCAGAAGTACTTTATACTAGAAGCTCCGGTTTACGTGAAGAACGTATTTTAGCGATAATTAGTAGTGATACCGAGAGTTACGAACAGAATTGGTAAATTTATTCCGTCAATATTTTTTAATTTTTTTAAATAGTATATTTTTGTTGAAACGCAATGGCTCCCATTCCGTTTCTTTAAAACTAGTTTTACCTATATTTGCAGATTTTAGAATGTCTATGTGTAAATCATAGGAAATTTATCATTCTTACTTACTTTATTTACAATGTAGCGCAAACTAAACCTGTAAATTTAAACGATGATAGTACAGTTGCAGCATCGAAAAGTGGTATTCAAAACTACTCAAAATTTTACTAATTTTAAAAGAGCTACTGTTGAAGATATCCAGTGGAGGTAAAGAATTGAATTTAGAATTACAGAGCATGGCCAATCTCCAAGAGACAGTAACTGAGTTTAAAAGAGTATCTGAGATAGCCAAGAACAACAATTATAAGGAAGATGGAAACAGCCATGGTTGGATACAGTTCTACAGCCAGTCCAACACACTAGTTTCCCCTATAACTACTCCAAATAATACCATCAACCAGAACCTCACCCAACTTTCACCCTATTCGAAGGCGTTGGATATCGATAAGGACGGAGTACCGGTAGAAGTGGTGAACCCATTAGTGCTGGTAAGTCCAAACATGGTCGGTGCCGAGTTGGTTGACGACCCCACTATCGAGAATGAGAATGCTTTACGATTGAAGGCGATTAAGGAGGAGTGGATCGCCAAGGAGATGCGAGCTAGGGAATCCCAGTTTACTACCTACGGGCAGATCGGAATGCTAGTGGGTACCTGGAATGTAAACGGTAAGGCGCCCCCTTCCACCCTCCAACCGTGGATCGTGGAGGGGTTTCAGAAATATGAGGTAGACTTGCTAGTGTTAGGATTTCAAGAATTGGATCTATCCACCGAGGCGTTCATCGTTAACGACGGTACGAAGGAGGAGGCGTGGTGTAACGTAGTCGAAGCTAGTTTAGGAGAAAAGTCTCCCAGTTACACCAAACTTATCTCACGTCAGCTTATCGGGGTGTTCCTGGTCATTTATATCAAGAGCGATAAGATCCATTTGGTCACCGACATCGCTACTGATTCGGCCGGTGTGGGTATCATGGGGATGATGGTAAGTGTTTGTAACTGAACGTAAAATGTACCTCATTTTTAGGGAAACAAGGGTGCTGTCTCCATCAGGTTCCGGTACCAGGACAGCTACTTGTGTTTTGTGAACTCCCATCTAGCAGCTGATACGTCGCAAGTAGAGCGACGGAACCAGGATTTTCAGGAAATCTGTCGGAGGATCGGCTTCCCACCCGCTCAGAAAAAGATGGTAAACGGGTTACCTCTACCCTATACCTTCAACCCCACTCCCATCTTCAAAGCTGCTGCTATGACCTTACCCCGTAACCCTAAACTTGCCTCCATCTTTGACGCTGAGTAGCTTTTCTTTAAATAATAAAACTGACTTTTCTAGCCACCTGATCTGGATGGGTGATCTTAACTATAGAGTGGCTCTACCAGCCAAAGAGGTACGTGACCGGTTGGAGCTAAAGGATTACGATTTTCTGATGCGATTCGACCAGCTCAAGATTCAACAGGCTGCCAAAAAGGTGTTCACCGATTTCGAGGAAGGAGAAATCAACTTTCCACCCAGCTACAAATACGATGTAGGCACTGACATTTTTGACTCCAGGTAAACTTCCAAAGTATATTAATGTTAATTTTGTAGTGAGAAGAAGCGAGTACCCTCCTGGTGTGACCGGGTGCTGTGGCGTAGTTCGAACGATGGTGAGGAGGTGATGCAACAGCTAAGCTACCGCTCCCACATGGAACTGCTGACCAGCGATCACAAGCCGGTGTCAGCAATCTTCGTAGCCCGTACCAAGCAGCTATCGCTGAACAAGTACACCGAGGTGTATACGGCGATGGTACGCGAGCTGGACAAGTTTGAGAATCTAGCGATGCCCGACGCTGCCATCTCCACCAACCAACTCCATTTTGGAGAGGTGCGTTACCTGCAGTCGAAGGAATTGCAGTTGACGATCGAGAACGTGGGTCAGGTGTACTTCCAGTTCCAGTTTATCCCCAAAGGTGACGAGGTGCAGGTGTGTAAAAACTGGTTGTGGATCAACCCGCCTTCCGGAATCATCATGCCGGGTGAGAAGTTACGAGTGACCTTCATCCTGCTAGTTGATCGTAGATCAGCACCCGAGTTGAACACTTACGCTGACAAACTGGACGATATTCTAATTTTGCATTTGGTCAACGGTAAAGACTACTTCGTCTCGGTGTCTGGTACTTATCTCCCCACTTGTTTTGGGCTATCGTTGGATTATCTTACTAGGATGCCCAAATCAATAAGGCAACTAGATATCGACCACGCCGATCAGCTGTATCCAGTTGAATATCAGCACTCAGTGCCTATGGTGCTGTGGCGAATCATCGACTTCCTACACGAGCATGGTATGGAATGCGAGAACTTGTTCCTGAACTCGGGAGACCAGGCTACTATGGTCTACATCCGGGAGTGCCTAGATACCGGTGATCCCTTCGACGTAGAAAAGTTGTTAGCCGAACCGATCACCGAGGATGGTGAGAGTCAGCTTGTACCTCGTAACGAAGGTATCCACTCGATGGCTGAGACCTTGATCCGGATCTTAGAAGCTTTACCTGAGCCGGTGATTCCATTCCACCTTTATGAAATCAGTCTTGAAGCGGTTACTCTGGGTCGCGAAGCTTTACTCCAGGTGCTGGAAACTTTGCCGCGTGTGCACCTCAACACCTTTTTGTACGTGGTAGCCTTTTTGAAAGAGGTGATTGCCTATCACGACTCACCCCAACCCAACTCTACACCCCCCGTAACTTACCCTAGGAATCAAAGTCAACATCCTAACCTCGGCGTAGAACACCTTGCAGTAGTCTTCTCCTCAGTAATGCTTCGACCCAAACGTGAATACTCAGAAAGGTATGACAAATCTACTGAGAAGAAAAAATGTTTCCTAATGGCGTTTCTGCTTCCTGAAGATGAGAATCTATAATATTTTTTGAACATTTTTCTTCTTTTAATTAATTCACTATTTCTGAGTTGATTGTTTAATTATACTTCATTTATCTAAGTCTTTCTATCAATGTAGAGTTTGTACATGCAGAATTATAGTTCATTAAGCACTTCTTTAATTAATAGACTTAACTTTAAATTTTAAATATAAGAATTTTGTATATAAATTATCTTTGAATTAGTTGTTTAAATTAAAATTTGAACCTGAACTCTAGTTTAGATCAATTTTTATTTTTACAACTCCTTTTATAAGTAAAAAAATTTAATATAAAATGAAATAAGTTTTGTAATAAAAAATAGGATTCTTTTAATTAAAAGGTAAAATTTAAATATTTGTTTTTATTCAAAACTTTTAATGAAGTATAATTGTGTCTTAAAAGTATATTAGAGTTTTAAATTTAAGTTTATTTAATTTTTTAAATCTCTTTATTTTTAATTAAAGTTATAACCAATGCTAATAATGTATATAATTAAACTTAAATTAAAAGGTGATGTTTTTTTAAAAATTAGTTATTGCAAATAGCTAAATTTTATATAAAAGTAAATTTAATAAAAACTAATATTTTTACTAAACTTAAATTTAAAATAAATAAAATTAACTAAGTAAATTAATATTAATAAATATCTAAATAGTGAAAGTATAGTATTTTTTATAAATTTATTTATTAACAGTTTAAATTTAAATTAACTATAAATAAGTTTAAAATAAACTAAATAAATTTAGCTATTTTATAAAGTTAAAAAGTCTAAATATTTATATATTACAAATTTTATCTAATAATTTTATCTATAAATTTATAAATTTAATAACTAGTTTTTATTAAACTAAATATAATTAGCTAAATATTAATATATTAATTATTTTATAAGTAAATAAATTAATATAGTAAAATAACTTTTTATATTAACTAATTTTTTTACTTTTAAAATTTTATTTTTATTTTTAAATAAAAGTTATACAAACTTTTTTTAGCTATTTTATTTTTATTAAGTATATTATTAATTAAATTTAAATAAACAGTTTTATATTATTATTAGTTTTAGTTAAAAGAATTAAAACTATTATTATTAATATAATATAAATATTAATTTATAAAAATTTCAATATTTAGTCTTTAGTATAATACTAATAGTAAACTTTACATTATATAATATAAAATACTACAATATAGTAGTAGTAGCAAATAAGAGCATTTATATAAAGAAGTTAATAAATGATAATAGTATAAGATTGGTTTTATTATTAATTTTAGTAATAATAAATTTAAAAGCCTAATAAATAATATAAGTAAGTAAAATTAGTAGTAACTTAATAGTAAAATTGATATAATTGCAAATATAATATAGAATATAAATAGTAATAATTATAAAAACTATAAATTAATTAATAGTAAAAAAGTAACTAAATTTTAAATTTAAATAAAAATATATAAATATTTATAATTTTAGATAGCTTTTATATTTCTAATAAAATAGAAGAATAAAAATAAAACAGAAATAAAAAATAAAAATAAAAATTTTAATATTTAAAGTAATAGTAGTTTAATAAGTAATTTTATATATTTTAAAATAACTTAATAAAAAGTTAAATTATTAGCTATTATAGTTTATTATATATTTTAGTTATAAAGTTTTTATTAATTAATATTAGTAGCTATATTAGAATTATTTTAAAATATTAAATTTGTTAAGTTTTTAAGTAAAAATAATAATATAAAGAATATTTTTTTATTTTAAAATTTTAAGTAATTAAAATATTTATATATAAAGTTATAAAAAAAGAATTTAAGAAATTTATTATATAAAAAAGAAAAAAAATAAGCTTAAAAAAAAGGGCAAAATAATGAGATTGATTAAAATTTAATAACTTATAAAGTTGCTAAGTAATAAAATATTACAAAAATCTTATTTTATTAATTTATTATATTTAAGCTTTTTAAATTTATAGCTTTTTACTTTAAAACTAATTTATATAATTTTAGAATTAAAATTTATAATTAAAAAAATCTAAAATAATAAATTCTATTACTTTTTTAATATAGTTTTTATAGCTATATTAAAATATTTAACAGTTTATTTTTATTTTTTTCTTTATAAATAGTCTTTTTAAAATAAAAAAAATTAATTAAATTTTATATTTTAATTTAAAAATTTTAATATTAAAAAAAATTTTTATTTTATTTTATTAAAAAAGATTTTAATTATATAACTTTTTAAATTTTAATAAGTATTTACTTAGTAAACTTTTTTAATAATATTTAATAATAAATAAATTTATTTATTTTTATTATTATAATAAATTGTAAACTAATATTAAAAACTTTTAAAAATTTAAAAAATATTGTAAAATATTTATAAACTTAGTAAAATATTAATTTTATTTAGTTAGTAAATACTTAAAATATTCTTTTTTAAACTTTAATATACTAATTAAATTTATTATATAAATTATTAGTATAAATAAATAATTAGCTACTTTTAGTAATAGTAGTTTTAATTTTATTTAATTTAAAAATTAAATAAAGCTAATAAAAAGTT
>JAWQFY010000979.1:0-16266 GCA_037055185.1 Capillidium rhysosporum
ATTATTAAAAAATAAAGTTAATAAAATAAATATTAATACAAAATTTTGTTTTTTAACTTATATATTTATTATTAATTTATTTTTAATAATATTTATAACAAATATAATATAATATCTTTTAAAATAAACTAAATTTATAAAAATTTCTAATTTTTATTTACTTTTTAGATTAAATTGTTTAAGTTTAATATAATAAATTAAAAATTAGTATTTTTTTAATAAAGTTAAACTTTTAAAAAAAAAATTTAATTAAAATGATATTAATTTTTTAATAACTTTATAGTATATAATTTAAAAGATTTATATTTATAATTTTTTTTAGATAAATTTTTAATAAAACTTTAATTTTTTAATTTTAGTAATATATTTAAATTAAATAAAAGTAAATTTAAATATAAAATATATAAAAAGCAAATATTAAGTAAAATATATATTTATAAATTTAGTTTTAAAATAAAAAGATAAAAAGGCTTATTTTATTATTTATTATTTTAAATACTTAAAATAAAATAAATAAATAAAATTATATATATTTTAAAACTAAATTTATAAATATATTTTTAACTTTTTAACTATAATAAAATTTAATTATTAAAATTAGCTTATATAAAAAAAATTATATTTTTTATAAATTTAATTTTTATTATTTTATAGGTGTTTTATTAAATTTTTATATAGTTTTTTTTAGCTTTTAAATTATTTATATAATATTTTAAAATAATCAAGTATTTACTTAAATTAAATTTATAGCTTTTTTGAATTTTATTATTATTAATCTTATTTTTATTTTTAAAATACTATTTTTTAAACTTTATTTATATATTAATAATAAGTAAAATTTTAGTATAAATACATTAGCTTTATAATTTTATATATAAAATTATATAATATAAAATCAAATTTAAAATAGTTTAAAACTAAATTTAAAGTTATAAAAAGAAATTAATAAAGCTAAATAAAAAAATAAAATAAAGGTTTAAAATTAAAAATTTAAAAATTTTTAATTTTTAATTTTATTAGTATTTATTTTATTTTATTTAAAAAAAGTATAATAAAGTTTTAAGTTTATTTAAATAAATAAAATAGTAAGTTTTATAATAATAAAATTTATAGTTATATATTTTTTTAAAATACAAATTTTAATAAAATAAGTTTATATTAAAAATATTTGTATTTAAACTTTATTAAAAAGATGGGTTTACTAAATAATAAAGTAATTTACATTAAGTATAGCTGCTAACTACTTTTATTATATTAATAAAATATATAAAAGTTTAATTTAAAAGCTAATAATATTATTATAATATTTAAAAAAATAATTGCAAATATAAGTAAAGTCTAATATATATAACTTAAGTTACAAGATAATAAAATAATAAATATAATATAAATACTTATAACAATAGTAATATATATAGTTTTTAGTACTAAATTTAAATATATATATAATAAAGACTATTATAAAACTAAATTAGTTATATACTTAATTTATTTATTATATTTACTAAATTATATAGATTTAAAAAGCTTATTAGTATTATTATTATTAATTAGCATTATTAAAATTAATTAATTATATTTTTATTAAATTTTTTTTTAATATAGTAGCTTAGCATTATAACTATTTAATAAAAAATATTTTAATTTATTAATGTTAATTTATATAGCTTATTTGAAATTTGCCATTATAGCACTTTTATTTAAAGTTTTTACAATATATATATATATATAAATTTAAAGTAGTATATAACTTTTACTTTTTAACTTAAATAAAAATTCTATATATTTTTGATAGAATTAATTTTATTTTAAAAATTTTAAATTAATTAGCAAAATACTAAGTATTATTTTATTTAAAAATCTAATATATATAATATAAAGCTTTATAGTACTAGTTTAAATTTTAAAATAGTATTTTTTAAAGTTAATTTACTTTTATTTTTTTTAATTACAAATAGTTTTTAGTAGTTTATAACTAAAGGCTGTAATTTAATAAAAGTATTATAACTTACAAAAATAAATTAATATATTATAAACTATATATGTAAGCTTTTATTATTATTTATATATTATTTTAGTTTAAAATTTAGCATTATATATGTAATCCATTATCATTATTATTTTATATTTATTAAAGTTTACTATAAATATATTTTTAGTAATAAATGAAAGAAGTTTTAACTAATCTGAATATTTTATATTAGCTATATATAATAATACTTTTGGTTAACTTAACTAAAAAGGATTAAAATAAAGCTATAGTAAAACTGTTTCTTAATATTTTACAGGTACTAATGATAGTGAAGATAATGTAAATAAATTATTTTATTAATCAGATAAATATCCACAAAATTTAATTTTAATAACTTTCCTCTATAAAATTTAAGTTTAAAAATTAATTATATTATTATACTCTGTAATTTTAATATTTAAGTAAATTTATCTAACGGTATAAGAATGGTTAAAAAAATTGAACACTACAGCGTTAAAGTTGTGGTATAGGTAATTATAGTAGTGGAGTAATAAAATTAAGCTTATCTCTAGAATTACTTAAACTACTGTTGATGATCAGTTTTTTTTATATTGCTTTAAAATTTTTGTCCTATCGAATTAAGTTTTGTAAGAACAATAAATAAATCTCAGGGCTAGCCTTTTACTAGTATTAGGACTGTCCTATACTACCCTACTTTTACCCAAGGTTAATTATAGGTTACTATATATCAATTAACAAAAGTGAACGGTACTATGTATTATCTCATGAAGATAGCGTTAAAATATCTGATAATGATGCTATTTATTTTAAATTTTATTTACTTTAGGTACTTTCAAATAAAATGTTTAATATTAAATTTAATTTTGGTCTATAAAAATATACTCATTATTATGATACAATTTTCGCTACTTAAGAGAATGCTGCTAATTGATTTCATTTAAATATTTCACTTTATGGGTTATTCTAAATTCCAATTTAAATTAAATTGATTTCTATTTCCAAATACAGCTTAAATAGAGATCTATTTTTTTTAAATTTACCAGCAGATATGCTATAAAAAAGTGAGGTCTTCTTAAAAGTTGATTGGTAAGCGACCTGCTACCGCCTTCTATCGTATTCCAAGCTATTAAAGCTTTAGGGTAGTGCCTTAGGTCCACAACGCCATTTTGTAAACTAAACTTTGTCGGAGTTGAAAATCTGCACATCTTTTAAAAATATTACACATGGTTCAAAAACTACTTTTAATTGGTGTTAGCATCCATTTCAACCCCAAACATCATTTTTAATTTATCGGATGTGGTTACATCAGGTGGGTCCAGTTAGAATTTCGGACAAAATAGCATCTTTGAAATTAAATTTGATGTTACAACTATGCATCCAACTATTACTAGTTTTATTAAACTTGGTCGGTTAAGTTGGGTAGTATTCATATTTTCTCACCTTAAAATCGGGTTAAATATCAATAAAGTTGGCTCCGAACTGAAGTTAAGCGAAAGGAGAGTTTGGTTTAAAAATAGCCAACTAAAAAGTTGGGATGGCTGGGGAAGGGTGGGAAACATTGGAAGTAGAAACTGGAATTTACTGACGTTTTCGATCGAGTTAACCTATTAACATCAGTTTACGGTATACTCGATTCGAAATACAACGCAGCTGTAGCTACCACCCTTAAAGGAAGCAATGATTTCGTTTAGCGACTGCTTTTAAGGAGATCCAATTGGGTACAAATTAAACTTTATTAAAATTATTTAAATGAAATCAACTTTGGTCAACGTTAATGGGTTTATTAGATAACGGATTTAAGCCCATCCAAGAACCCTCTAAAAACCATAAAAACATAGTATAAAACTATGAAATATGTTGGTGTGATGGTAATGTATGAATACTTCCCCATACACATCTTCAGTACCTTTTTCTGCATAAATTGTATCCTAATTTTCTAGGCTATAAATAGTCGGTAGAATGTTACACAACGAAAAATTTAAATTGTTTTTAGAGTTTAAAAGTTGTGAGTTTTGGTAAAGTTTAAAACACTGTAAAAATAATGTCAAGTTACGGTACCAACTACACAAGCAACAACAACGGTAGTCGAGATGATCAAAGGCTAAGTGTACTAGTAGAAGGGGAAGTGTTACAAAACCTATCCGAGGATGACAACCTCAGTGAAGAAGTATCATCAACCACCGCAAAGAGTATTAAGTATAAGAAGTACCGACCTATAACCCAATCGATCTACGGAATCTACCACCATAAGAAACAAGGACCCCCTTCATTCGATTTAAACCAACAGGGTATCCGAGACCAAACTTTAGCTTTAAATCAGGTAGGGTTGTTGGCAACTACACCCAACTCCAACAACTTTGAAGATAGTTATTTTTCGAACACTAGGTTGAGTGGAGTACCTTTAAGACAGTTTAATACTTTAGATGAGACTGGTAGTTACGGTCATAAAAAGTACGATTATGTTAGTGAGAATGAGGATGGTTTTGGATCGGAACACCCAAATACCCATTTAACTAGTGGTAGTGAGTTATTGAGGAACGGACAGTTCAACTCGTTTTTGAAGAACTACAACAACGAAAATTCAGGTAATACTGCTAGGCCTTCTAAAGCTTTCGGTCAGATGTTCGGTAGACGTGCTTCATCTTTGTTTGATAATTTTTCGGTGGACGAGGAACGTAAAAGTTTACTATCAAACCATGCTGGAATTGACAATAGTATTGGGGAGGAGGGGAATAATAACTTCTATCATACGTTCAATACCCAGATTGAAAACAATTTGGAAGATAGTTTAGCTGTTAAGACTGAAAAGGCTGAAACTTTGATACCTACACCCGACTATAGCAATATGAATTGGTTAGACTATTTATTGTTACCAATAACTTTCTTCCCACCTGTCTTCCTAGGTTTGATTCTTAATTTTTTAAATGCAGTATCTTACGGTATGATCATATTTCCTACGCAAATACCTATATTCGCTACTTTTGGTCCAGATGGTATCTCTATGTTTTTAGTTAGGTAAGACTTTTCTTAATGTATATTTAGTTAAAATTCTTATTAGTACTTTTATATCGCAGTTCGTCTACTCAACCATCGGCTCTGGATTCCCTTGTGGGGTAGGTGGCTTCATGTTAGAAGGTATATTTATAGGTCACAACCTTTATTAATTTATTTATTAGTTGTTCCTTTCCTGCACATAATCTGTCAGACAATAATTGACGAACTTGGTGTCGAAAACGAAGCGCAAATTGTAGCTACCACAATGGTTGCTTACGCTTTATCCTCTATAGTAACCGGTATTGTATTCTTCCTATTAGGTTATTTCAAACTGGGTAACTTGGTGGGATTCTTTCCCCGTCATATATTAGTTGGATGTATTGGTGGTGTAGGTTACTTTTTGATGCAAACAGCATTAGAAACAGTTACACGTATCAAGCTATCTTATTTTTCATTAGATGGTTGGTACCAATTCTTACAACCGCAAGCTATAGGTTTATGGGCAACTTCAGTCCTATTAGCTAGCAGCTTGAAACTGTTACAACGTCGTATAAATTCACCGATCCTCTTACCTGCATTCTACCTCTCTATCCCTGTTGTATTCTTCACTATAGTACATATATTCAATCTCGATCTAGACTATTTACGTGAAATTGGATGGTTGTTCGCACGACCCGATACTTCGAAACCGTTTTACAATTTCTACCTTCATTTCGATTTATATAATACTTCATGGTCCACCTTACCTAAACTGTTACCTATCATATTAGCTTTAACTTTCTTCGGTATATTACATGTTCCAATTAACGTACCAGCTGTAGCCGTTACAACTAAAACCGACGTCTACGATGTAAATTTCGAGTTAATTGGTCATGGGTGGTCTAACACTTTATCAGGGCTATGTGGTTCGTTACAGAACTATTTGATGTACTCGTCCTCCGTTTTATTCTTTAAATCTGGAGGTAATGACCGTGCTGCTGGTCTACTACTTGCAATACTTACTGCTACGGTATGGACTATGGGTCCGGGTATAGTTGGTTACATACCGTGTGTAGTTGTAGGTAGTTTGATCTTCCATTTAGGTTTAGAACTGTTCAAGGAAGGAGTATACGAGACTTGGAGTGTGATGAATCGTTTGGAATACGCTACCATATGGGTTATCGTAGTGGCTATGGCTTTGTTAGGGTTCGTAGAAGGTGTTTTCGTAGGCATAGTGTTGGCTTGTCTCTTCTTCGTATACGTCTACTCTTTACGTGCACCTATCAGATCCGCTTACTCCGGTATAGCTACTAGATCTTCGGTACGTCGTGTATTACGTCAAAGACAGTACCTTGATTTGGTATCCACTCAGACCCAGGTACTCAAACTTCAAGGCTTTATGTTCTTCGGTACCATCGATCAGGTCGAATCCTACGTTAGAAATCTTTTGGATAGTAGGAGTTGGTCTAACAATCCTATTCGGTTTGTGGTATTTGATCTTACCCTAGTTACTGGGGTAGATTTCTCGGCTGCAGAAGCGTTTATCCGTATAAGGAGATTACTCAGTTCTAGGCAAGTACATGGTGTATACTGTGGTCTCTCTACTACCTCCGAGGTTGGCCTTGCTCTGCATGCGGTTGGCTTATGGTCCAATAAACCGGAAGATTTAACTAACATCTTCCCTACTCTCAACGGTGCTTTAGAATGGTGTGAGAATACATTACTACAACTATCATACCTTCGTACTAGCCAAAATAGAATCAGCATTCCATCAACTACCGCTCCTACCGACATCATCAATAGGAATCGAACTATGCCTTACAACAGTGAAGTTGAACAAATGGGTTCACCCCGTACCCACCTTCTAGATCTGGCTGCATCCGAGAGTTTATTACTGGATTCACAGCAGGTTGGATTAACTTTACAGCAACCCTTAGCTCTCCTAGTACAGATATTGGCTTCTACATCCCAAACCGGTATCGATGATGATCTGTTCAAACTTGCCAAATCTTTCCACCAACAAAGTTTTGCTAAAAATACTACTTTGTGGGAACAAAACGATCCGGCTGATAGACTTTACCTAGTGGAATCTGGGTTACTCAAAGCGTACCTACAGGATCCTAACCTTACTACTACTGCTACCAATCAAGATGACTTTGGTTGGAAGGAAGCTGAATCTATATTACCGGGTACTATGGTAGGTGAACTTGCTACCTTCACCGGTAGAACCAGGCCTTTTAGAGTTAAGGTTGAATTGGATGCTACTTTGTGGTGTTTGACTAAACAGGAGTTTGAAAGGTTGAAGTTAGAAGAGCCCCAACTTACTATCAAACTTATGTCCTGGTGTCTCAACTTTGCAGCCAATGATATTACAGTTTATGCAAAGCATACTTTTGGTCTGTAAGAATTTAATAAATGTTTATAGGATATTTTGATACAGATTAAGCTGGTAAGTTAATGTGTTAAAGGGTTATTTTTATAATACTAATCTCTTTAAAAGCTTTGGTTATAAGTTTGCTTATTTAAACTATTAAGTTAAATAATTTAATCTATTAATACATTTTAATTTTACTAAAATAAAAAGTGCTATTTAGTTTGTAGGTTTTCTTAATTGCTTATTTATAAAATAGCTAAATTTTAAAAAAATTATATAATGTTATTATTTTTATTTATGGTTAAAAAAATTAACTAAATTATTTAACTAAAGTATTTTATCTAATAATAAATAGCTTTGATATTTTTATATAAATAATATTTAATGTTATTTAAAAATAAGCTAATTAAAATTTTTATTTAATAAATGAAAATTTAAAAATAGAATATAAATAAAAAGAATAACTATTTATTAAGAAATTACTTTAATAAAAGTTACTTTATACAAAGTTTATACAATTTTATATTAATAAAATAAAATTTAAATTAACTTTTTAAAGCCTTAGTTTTAACTAAATTTTATAACTTAAATTTTAGCAAAAATAAAAAAATAAATTAAAGCTAGTTTAAATAACCTAACTATATATTTACTTATATAAAAATTAATAAATAATTCTATTTTTTAACTATAATTCTATTTTTAAATAAAAATAGGCAAATGTTATTATTTTTTATAAATTTTAATATATTACTAATTATTTGATACTTTAATTAAATATTTTTATTAATAAATAAGTTTTATTAACTAATTTTTAATAAATTTTTTATATAATTTGCTTAAATTATAAAAGCTATATAAGTATTTTTAAGTTATTTTATAATAATAACAAATATATTATATAGCTAATTTAACTTAAATAAATTATTTTTAATTAAAGTAGCTATTTAAAGCTACTACTATAATTATAATATAAAAATAATCTTATATTAATACTATTTTTTTAGTTTATTATTTATAAATTTATATAATATTTTTAGTTTTATTTTATAACCTTTTATTTTATAATATTTTATTATAGTATTTTATAATAATATTATATTGTTTTTTCTATTATTTACTATTTTTTTTAATTTTTTAAATATAATTATTTAAATTAATATATAGTTTTTTATTTAATTATATATGTTTACTATTTAGCTATATTATTTTTTTTTATAATAAATATTTACTAATTATAAAAACTATAAAAATAAGTTATTAAAAATATAAATTTTATTTATTAAATTTATAATATTATAATTAAATCTTAATTTTATTTATTTATTTTATTTTTATTCTAGTTATTTAAAAATTATATTAAATACTTTTTTTATTTAGTTTTTTAAATTTTATTTTTAGTTAGCTTTATTATATTATAGTTATATTATTAAAATTTTAAGTTTAGTTATTTTTTAGTATAGTTTATTTTAAAAGTTTTATATAATATTTTAAATAAATAAAATATTTGCAATTATTTGCATTTTTGTTATTAATACTTAAATAGTAATAAATTTTTTTATTAAAATATTTTAATTTAAAATTTTTAAATATATTTAAAATGTAGTAAAAATATATAAATTTTAGAATATAATTAAAATATATAAAAATTTTTTTTATTTAATAAAAACTAAAGCCTATTATATATTTTAAATATTATTTATAAGTATTTAAACTTAGATTATAAAAAATATTTTAATATATAGCTATAAATTATCAGTATTATATATAAATTTTTAAAATTTACTAATAGTATTTATATATATAATTTATAAAGTACTTTTTAATTAAACTAATCTAATAATTTGATAAATCTATATATATTTAGTAATATTTTTTTAAATTTTAATAGTTTTTAGTACTAGTTTATAATTTAGTATTATAAAAAAAGTTAATTTTTTTTACTAAAGTTATTAAAAAAAATTAATTAAAAAGTACTTTAAGCAAATTTTTTATAAAGTTTTTACTTTTAGCTTTAAAAATTTTTTAACTATATAATAATAAAAAACAAATATTTATAGCTTAATAATTTTTTAAAATTTTTATAAGTAATAAATATTATTAAGCTTTTTTAAAAAATTATATTTAATATTATTTGAATATATATATACTAATATTAGAAAGTAATGTTTAACTAAATTTAAATTAATATTTTAATAAACTTTTATATATATTTAACAAAAATTTAAAATTAATAAGTATTAATTTATAATTTTTTATTATAAAAAAAATTAAAATTTTTATAAATATAATTATTTTTAATAATAGTTATTAATTAAGTTTAGTTAGCAAGTATTTTTTAATAACTATATATATAGTTATATTTATTAAATATAAATATTATAATATATTATATCTAATTTTTAACTATTTTTTTAAATTTAAAAAGTATATATTTTATTAATATATTAAATTATTTATAAAGCAAGTTTAGCTTAATTAAAATTAATGTATATAAGTTAATTATATAATAAATATTTAAAAGTTTTTTTATACTTTTTTTAAAATCTAATAAGTTTTTCCATTTTTTATCTTTAAAATTTAAAATTTAAATATTTTTTATATTTAAAATTTAGTTAATAATTTATTTTAATTTAAATAGTTAGTAAAAAACTTAAAAACTTAAAGCTATAATTTTTATTTATTTAAAAGATTAAAAATAAAATAAAATTTATTTTTTTACTTTTAAAATTATATTTATTAAAATAATTAAAAAATTTTAAATATAATAATATTTTAATTAGTTTATTTATTGCTTTATTTTTATTTTTTCTTATTTTATTATAATATAAAAACTCTTTAAATTATAAAAAATTAAAATTTAATACTATTGTTATCTTTAAATATTTTTTATTAGTTTTAATAATATTTATAACTTTTTAAAAAATATGATTATTTTTATTTTGTTTTTTAACTTAATAGCTTTATATTACTATAAATATTTTAGCTATATTTTTTAAACTTAAAACTAAAATTTATACTTTTTTTATAGTATTCCTACTTAATAAAACTTTTAATTAATTTATAAATAAATAAACAACTTTTTTATAAATAAATAAGTGACTTTTTTTGATATTTCTTTTAATTTTTTTAATTTTTAGATTTTATTAGTTTTTTTTTACATTATTGCTAATAAATATATTTTATTATTTTACTATATAGCTAAAGTAATAAATTTTTCTTTAACTATTATAAGTTTTTCTTTAATTATTATAATATTTTCTTTTAATATTATAGATATTTTTTCTAGTTTATAGTAAAAAGTATTGGTTTTTTTTAAATATATCAATTTTTCTCTAGTTTTTTATACATATATATATAATTTTATTATTATTTATTTATAAAATTTGTATCTATTTAAATTCTACTATATAAAAAATTAAACTACTATACTAGAAATTATATACTGTGTAAATGCATATCTGCTACTGTATTTCTTAGCTGCTTTGAAAAAAATGCTTAAATATGAGAGAACTTCTAAATGGGCTGTGTAACCTACCTCAAATTTTGTAAATTTGAAAGGAAATTTTGGTTTTAGACAACAAAAAAGAGTAACATACTGTAGTTATTGCTAGAGCTGAAGGAAAACAGGGATAGTGGAAGATTGGATATGCAAATGAGTATTTATAACAATAACTATAGTACTATCAACCATGAGGCTTACTGGAAGAGCTATAATTTAGGCTGCTACTTGATTTAGCTATACTTGGAGAGAAGGGACAAGGTGTTTTGATCTAGAAGGAGAAGAGATAGGAATGTATCTGACACCAAGCTTTCGAGATTAAAATTATTTTGGCTTTAAAGTTTCAAAAATTAATATATTATTTATGGATTCTGGATTTTAAGTATGTAACAATCAAAACTACAAGAAATAACTCCGAGATTAAGGTAAATACCTTACATTAGTTAATTAGAATTTGAAATAACCGATATATTTATTCTACATCAATTTACAATATGTATTATTCTACTTAATATATATCAACGTAGAACGTTATTGATATAAGTAAATAGTATGATTTTAATAATATTTATGTTGTACTTTTAACAATTATATAATGTGTAGCTCAATCGTACGTTACCAATATAAGTAAAAAGTATATTTTTAATAAATATTTACGTTTTACTTTTGATTTTATATAATATATATCTCAATTCTATTTATATTCGATTTGTTATCTCATTTATATTGTAAAAATAGAAATATTTCTGTACCCTACACGATGATAACAACCTGCATGTTACCTTTAACATTTTCGATTTTATTATACTGTTGTTGCCTCTGAGCTTCAATCAAGTGTTCCCTGTCCTACAATTTTAAGCACCATTTAGTTCATTACGCTTTATTCTTCGCTGCCATTAATTCTCTTCCTCGGAATGATATCAGTAATGTTCGTTCCCTTGATAATTTTATCTATAAAGTGGTGTCTGGGAATGAAAATAAAGTTTAAATCCAAATTTTCGAACTTCCTTTACTCACCACAAAACTTGAATTGCAAGCGAATGGCTACAGATACTTCATATTTACCTAGTCGACAGTCCACCAACAACTTTGATAATTATATGGCACCTACGGTGACCCGTACTTGGATAAGTTACCCTGATTTTCTACGTTTTCGTGGCTCCGTTATCCCTTCGGTAATAGTACCGGTATTCTTTCAAACTTTGTTTGCATATTTGATTATTTATTTGCAACTGGAATACAAATTATCTTTGGCTTTACCAAACTCCATAGGTAAAAATTAGAATTTTATATGCAAATCGATTCTTACCTAACTTTTATAGTACCTTCTTTATCAGTAGTAGTAGGTTTACTTTTAGTATTCCGTACCAATACGGCGTATGATCGCTACTACGAAGGTAGGAGGCTTTGGACCACTATCAAGTCTAGTTCTCGAAATTTAATTCGAAGCATATACATGGTACCCTTCAAGACTAAAGAAGATTTGCTTGAGAAGATAAGTATTATGAATTTGGTTGTAGCTTTTAACTTAATCACCAAATTTTATTTGAGGGATGAGATATCTGACAATCATAGATTTTTAGATAAGTATCTACCAATTAAGCTACAGAGCTCCAATTTTTTGAAACATTCTAGCAATTATCTAATCTCTATAAGTGATTTTAAGACTAGTAACTCTAACGAAATAGACGAAACGCAGCCATTAAACAAAAGTTTTTCGAATAGCTATCAGTCCGGTTACAGCACTTTGGATACTGTACCAGATTTTGAACAGGTTGATATAGAGGCTTTACAGATCAACTTGCCTATGGAAATTGTGTATGTGGTCAATAATTACGTATTTACAAACAGGCAGAGCAACAATATTGATTCCCAGGTCAACAACGCTATGAACGGGTTCTTAACCAGCTTGGTCGAATCTTTCTCAGGCTTGGAACGTATCATGCATACACCTATCCCACTGGCATATTTAATACATTTGAAACAGGCTGTCACCTTCTACCTGCTTTTTCTGCCGTTTACCTTGATCGATTTAAAGTATCTAGCTGCACCACTAGTTGCTATAGTCTCGTTTACGTTGTATGGAATCGATGCTATAGGAATGGAGATCGAGAACCCCTTCGGTTACGATCCTAACGACCTACCGTTAGATTCTATGTGTAAAGAAATCGAAATAGAAGTGGAGAACGTCAAAGCTAAGGTTCAAGATTTAATTATAAATTTTGGAGGTAAATAGTCCGATTTGCAAGCGAAGGGCAATATAATTTCGGATTTATTGAACCTTATTTTGGCTTTTTTGGTTTGTTTCGAAAGTAGGCTTTGATACCAAGCTTTTTACTTTCTTATGAAGCGATGTTTAAGGTTTTTTTTGGACTTGAAAAGTTATAAGTAGCTCCATTAATCAAATTTATTATCTAATGATTAAGGTTTTCAGTTTATTTGAGGCCCACTATATTTTTTAAATTACCATATTGCTTGGTGCACATTTTCTGAATATTTATAATTTGAAAATTAAGTTTAGACTTGTAATTTTTATAGAAACTTTTGAGTTTAAATTTTTAGTTTAGGAGTTGAACTGTTGACTATTTAATAAGGTAAAATTTTAATTTTACTTTGAAATTTAGATTTGAAATCCAATTATTGTAAACTTATTGAAATGGTATATAATAAAGCTATAAACTAAGTGATACAGATTGTTCTGACATGAAAATTAGGATATTTAGAATTGCTGTAACACTGTAATGTAACAGCCACATCACTAACATTTCCCATATAATTAGAAGGAAAAAATTACTAATTTAAGATAGTCTAAAGGAGGCTAAGTATATAATACATTAATAAATTTAAAAAGCTTAAGATTAAGTCAAAATTTGCTAAAAAATATAAATAATAAAATGCTAAACTAAAACTAGAGTTTTAATTAGAAAAAAAATGAAAATTTAGGCTAGATATAATATTATTTATTATCTGATTAAAAAAGTAGCTTAGTATTATAAAAGCTGCAAATATAAACTAAAATAGATTTTAATATCAGTAATATATTTTTATTTAAACTATATATAATATTTAAAGTGTTACTATAGTCATAAAATAAATTAATATTAATTAAAAAGATAACTTAGATTTTATAAAATTATGTATAGTAAAATTTTTAGTAAATATAATATAAATTTAAGTTAAATAATTTATATAAAAAGTAGAGTAAAAATGAATTTATTTTAAAATATATAATTAATTAAATAAAGAAAAAATTATATAAATAATTAGTTTATTATCAAATGATTTAAATAATAATTATAATATTTATATATAATTAGTTATATTTAAAATTAGCTAAAATTATTAATATGTATACTTTATATTATTTTTATTTAAAGTTAAAAAGTATAAAACTTTTAATAAAATTTATTAAAATTTATTTTATTTTAAATAAAAATAACTAGACTATATAGTATTTTAAATATATTTATTATTATTTCAATCTAATAAAAGTATTAATATATATTTTGGCAAAATAAATAACTAAAAAATATATTTATAAAAGTTATTTATTTTAATAAAAAAATAATATATTAAAATTTTAAATACTTTTACAAATTTATATTTTTATACAATTTTATTATTAATAAAAATTATTTATAATATATATTTTTTTTAAAATTGCAACTACTTAAATAAAATATATTAACTTAGACTAATTATATTCCTATTAGAAATTACTAATATATTTAATATATAAGGCTATATATTATAATTTATTTAATAATAACAAACTAAAATTAGTAGTTTTTATTATTTAATATACTTAACATCATTTTAAATTTATTTTATTTATTTTTATTTATTATTTTTTTCTTAGTAGTAATATTTTATATATAGTAAATATACTTTTATTAATATATTTTTAATAATCTATTTTTTTTAAAAACTATATTTAAGATTTATATAAATACTTTTTACTAAAACTATAATTTTTAAATTTTAGTTTATTTAATTAATTATTATTTTTTAATATTTTATATTTTAAACTTTAAATAAAATATTAAAAATTTTACTAAATTATATTAATATTAAATTATTATTATTTAAATGCTTTTATTTTCTAAAATAAACTATATTTAGTTTTTTTTTTAATTTTTGCTACTATAGATTTAATATTAACTTTTTTAAAGCTATTTTATAACTAAATTCTAAAAAATTATAAAAAATAATAACAAAAGTAAAAAATAAAACTAAATATATATTTTAAATTTAAAATTTTAAAATACTTTATTTAAAAGTATTAATATATCTTTTATAGTTTTTTATATTGCTAAAATTTTAATTTACTTTTTTTATTTAATATTATACTAAATTTCTAAAGCTTTTTAATACTTTAAATTATAATTAAGTAAAAAAAAATGATTTTCAACATTTCAAATTATTATAGTAATAAAATTTATATTTTTATATTAATTTTATCTAAATTTTTAGATTTAAATTAACTTGAAAATTAATATTAAATATATATTACTTTAAAATTCTAAAATAATTAGAATTTTAATAATAACTAATTTTTATTAAATTATTATACTAGTTTTATAGCTTTAAACTATAAGTATTTAAGTTATAAACCTTATATTTTTATAATTTTATTAAATTAATATATTAAAACTTTAGCTTTAAGCTATTATAGTAAGTTATAAATCTTTCTAGCTTAATTTTTTTAACATTTTACTATATATTAATGTTTTAAATTTAGAAATTTTAAATTTTAAAAAATAGCTTATATAAAACTAGTTTAAGATTTTAATGCTATTAATTTAATATATATATATTAGTAATTTGAAAAGTATAAACTATTTTATTAAAATAAACTAATATATATATATTTTTTATACTTTTTAAATTTTTATAAATATTTATAATTTAGCTATAAAAACTAAAAAATATTTTTTAAATAGCTAAAATACTTTAAAAAAATACTTTTAAAAAGTATACTAACTATTTAAATTTTATAGTCTTATTATATAAAGTAGATATATATTTACTTTTTTAAAGTTTAAATTATTATTTAAAAAATTAGATAAAATAAAATCATATGCTTTTTTAAATTTAAAAAAATATTTATAAACTAATTTTACTATATAATATAAATTAATATAAAATTTTAGCTATTTTAAAATTTAAAATGTTATTTTTTACATAAATTATTATAACTTTGCTTATTTTTAGCTTATTTTTTAACTTATTTAAGTAATAAGTATATTTTTATACTTATTTTTAAAAGAAGTGAATTATAAAAAAGCATTTATAATAATTATAATTATATAATAATACTACTATATAAATAAGTAATTAGCTACTTTTGAAAATAGCTGATTTCTATATAAAAAGCTTAATAAAAATTTAAAAACTTAATATAATTAGGTTTTAACTAAATAAATA
>JAWQFY010000980.1:0-16259 GCA_037055185.1 Capillidium rhysosporum
AAAAATTAATTTTATATTATTAATATTGTTAATTTATATTAAATAATATATATATATATATATTTATTTAAAATTTACTTAATTTTAACTAAAGTAAATTAAAAAGCTTTATTATTTATCTTAATTATATTATATTTTAAAATAGATATACTTATTATATAAAATTTCAAAAGCTATAAATTATAATATTTTTATAATAATAATGAAAGTATTATTATTTATTATAGTATAAATTTTTATTAGTATAAAAAAGTTTAGTTTTTTAAAATAAGCTTAAAAAAATAAAAAATAGTTATATAGTAAATATAAATATTTAATATTTAATATTTATCTTTTTTATTTTTTAAAAATTTAAAGTTTAGCTATTATATTAGCTATTAATAAATAATTTTTAAAGAAAAAATAAAAATAAAATATAAAAATATATTAATAAAATACTTAAATAAATAATTAATAATTTAAAAATAGCTATTTAGCTAAATAAATGCATTTTAAATAGATATTATATTATTAATAAATAAAAAATAGCATATTTTTTAAACTTTATATAAAGATTTAAAAAGTTTATAATTTAATTATAATATTGCTATTAATTTTAATAAATTTAATAAACTAAAAATAATTTTTAAAACTTCATATTAAAAATTTAAAGTTAAATAATTATTTTAAATAACTAATTATATATTAGTTTATAATATTATAATTTTAGACTAGTTTTATATAATTAAAGCTAAATTACTTTATAAATATAATTTTATTAAAAATATTTAAACTATTTTAAAAATCTATAAATATATATATATTAAATTAGCTAAAATCTAAAATAAAATTTAAATAAATATTAAAATAGCTTTAAATAAACTATTAAAAATATAAAAAATTTCTAAGATTTTAAGTTAAAAAACAAGCTAATATCTTTATTTAGATAATTTAAATAGTATAGTAAAATAAAATAAAAATTAAAGCAAAATATAATATTTAAAAAAGTATTAGATAAAAACTTAATATAATATTATAAAAAATAAACACTTTTAAAAAATAAATAAAAAATAATAAAACTAAATTTAATATAAATAAAAAAATTAAATTAATAGTTAGTTTATATTTAATACTAATTTAAGCTATAGCTAATTTAAAATAAAATAAAAATAAAGAAAAAATAAAATAAAAATATATAAAATTAAAATTTTAATAAATAAAAGATAATGCATTTAATTTATATTTAAAGTTTTTTTATATTTTTAAATATTTTTATTATTTTATAAAAGCTTTATACTTTATTATTAAATAATTAAAGTTTTAGTACTATTAAAAAATTAAAATTATTTAAAATAAGTTGAAATATTTAATATATTTACTAAAAAAGCTAAAATATTATAAAAGGTTATTAAAAATTTTTAAAGTATTAATAAATTAATTAATTAACTTTTTTTTATAAAAGTGTTTATTTAAAATTAGAAATATTAATATATATTATATATTTTAATTTAGTTTAACTTATAAAGTATAGTTAGTAAATAAAATATTAAGTTTTTTTTTAATTTTTTTTTTAAAAGTTAAAAAATAAAAATTTTCTAAGTTTATAGTTTAATTATTTAACTAATTATTATATAATTAGTTTTTTAAATATTTTAACTATAGTTATAATATAAACTTATTAAAATAAAAATAAAAACAATTAAGTATTAATAAAAACTTATATATATTAATAAGCTAAAAAATATATAATTTATTATTAAAAATTATTTATTTTTAATAAAATATATAATATTAAATTTAATAAAATAAGCTTTATAATTTTAATTTTTTTTAAATATATATTTGTTTAATTTAAAATTTAATTAATTATTAATATAAATACTATTTATAATTATATATATATTTATAAAATTGAAAAGTTAGTATTACTATTTTATTTATTTCAAAGTAAATTTAATTATTTTTTATAATATTTAAACTACTTATAAAGTAAAAAACTTTAATATGTTTAATTAATTATATTTTACTTTTTAATGTATTAAGTTATTAAACTATTTTAATAACTAATATATTAAAGTTATAAAAAATTTAACTAAAATTAAATTTAAACTAATTTTAAAGTAGTTATATTTTTTATTTAAATATAAACTAAAAAATATTAGTTCTATTTGTATAAACATAAAACTATTTTTTGGCTAGTTTATTTTATTTAGTACTGTAGTTAATTTAAACTTAATTACTATAAAATTTTAATGTACTACTTAAAATATAGTATTGAAATTTAGTAAAATAGTAAAAGTGTAAAAGATAAAGCTATAAATTCAAAAAAATTAAAACTTTATAATTACTTTAAAAAAATAATTTATTTAATTTTTAGCTGTTTATAAAAATTCTAAGCTATTGTTAATCAATTTTAAATTAATTCTATTAAATAAATTTTTAAGTATAATATTTTGAATAAGATTTTAAAAAGATTATAAAAGTTAAATTGTAACATTGTACAAAAAAGTAAATTTATAAAGTCTATTAATTTAAAATTTAGACAATATTTAGGTTACTCTTAAAATATCTAATATTACTATTTTGAAAGAATAAATTCATCATTTTTGACTATATTTTTGCTTAAAACAAGATTTACACATAAATTAAAGGAGTGATTGAATGTTCTCAGTCAAAGCCAGTTGAGATCTTGTTAAGTTGGCAAGGTAAACCACCATTAATAAATCCTAAAACATATTGGTTAATAAATAGTTTAAAATACACACTATTTACCTGTACATGTGCATTAAATGTTTTCTCGAAATGCTCAGGATCAATTTTAGGAACGGTGGCTAATGTATCCATAAGGTACCTCCCAATGACGGGATTGGCAGGTTCACTTCCATCCTAAACATTTTAGTTAATTTTATTTAATACAACTAAATGTAAAGTTTACCAAAACAGCTTTTACATAGGTTTGTACACGAACTAACATAGCCTGAACTTGCTTCATAGAGCGAATAAGGTTATTAGCATCAGTTAAAAGTGGATGACAGGCGGAATTTTCTCCATCATTAGGTAAACTTAAAATATCAACTACAGAAATTGTATGTTAGAGTTGAAAAAGCTCAAATTAGATTACGAGCTGATCTTTCGGCACGATGAAGTTGGATATCACAGTTAATGGGCTTGAATATACAATTTTCAGGCCTTCCAGAAACACCAATAAGAGAACTATGATTTAAAATGGTTATTTTTATGTATATTTTGCAAATATTACCTAGTGAAACCTTTAATTCCGAAATCACCACCTTTTAAAGTAGTATCCATGACCAAATGGACTGCATTAAAAGGAGAAGTTTCATTCTGATAAAAATCTTGAATGAGCGATGAATAAGGATTCAAAGTTGTACCAGTTCCATACCTTTAAAATTTAATAAATAAAACATAAAAACAACTACCATCCAACAATGACTTCATGTTTATTGACTTTATGGTGCAGTTCATACATAGCTCTATGGTAATCCATATCAACGGCAACCTAAATATAAATTAAATAAAAATAAAAATATTGTTTACTTGATTTTCAGATTCAGTATGAGAAACTGGGAAACAAGAACGAATTTCAACTATAGAACCATCTTCTGATCTAGTACCCAATAAAGTACCAATAACGTTGGTTTGCTCTTCAGTTCTACGTAAAAAATGATCCAAGATTGAAAGTAAAACGGCAGGATGTACTTTAGCTGAAACTAAAGATTGAGCTTTACTTATAGAAAGACTTCCTAGTTGAGTAACTGCTCCATTTATACTGTTGTATTGAGTACCTAAATCTAATTTTAAAGTCTTTTCTATGTTTGCGTTGACCATTTCGATTATTTATAAACAAAAAACAAAATAAAATTTGAAATTTTTTTAGCTAATACTGCCCAATAAAATTTAACAAAAAAATAAAGGAAGAACACAAAATATTTAAATAGAACCATCGAGTTTTTGACATATCTTTAGTCTTCTACCAGGTAACATCCTAATTCAAATTGAGTTAATAAGTTTGAGTAAGCACATTATCACTTTATTAATGTATTCAAAACTCTTAGCGACATCGATGTGTGTAACTGCAGCCTAAAATTAACCACTTACACATCCAAATTTAGTAACTTAACATAAAAATTCTCTGCAAAAAAACCAAATAAAATGTAAATATAATGAAATTACAAAAAGAAAAAATCAACTATTTGCTTAAGCATTTATTTATAAAAAATAATTCAAATATAAAATAGTAAATAATAAAATGTATTAAAAAGATTCGAAAGCTAATTATAATAGTATATTATTTATAGACTTATAGTTACTGGAAAATACAAAGCTAGTTTTGGAAGTATATACTAGGTTAGTAATGGAAGAGAGAATAATAATTTATTAGAATAAGAATATTAAGACTAGTGTATATATATTTTATAAAAAAAGCTTAGAATTAGTTAATTCTAATAGCTATATTGCAGATATATAAAAATAGTAAAAAATATATATAAAACAAACTAAATTATAAAGTAAAACTTTAAATAAAACTAATTGTACTACTTATTAAAATATATTTAAATAGCAAGAAAAATTAGAAAAAAAATTGACTAAATTAAAATTAAAAATATAAGTTAAAATTTAAAAAAAAGTTAATTTTTTATATTTTTAATAATACTTAAAGCAAAAAATTAAAACTATATAATTCTGTTATATAAAAAATAAAAAATAATTAAAAAAATAGAGTATATTTAAATATATTAAGTATAATAGCTTATAGTAACATTTTTGATATATATTACTTTATTTCAAATTTCTGTATTGAAAGTATTTTTTAATAAATTTAATAAGTTTAATAATTAATTATTATAGGCTAGTATAATATCTAGACTTTAATATAATACTAGTAATAAACTTTGCATTATAAAATATAAAGTACTAAGATGCTGAGATAGCTATAAATAGGAGTATAGAAATAAAGAAGTTAAAAGATAGTAATAAAGTAAATTTAACTTTATTATTAACTATAGTAATAACAAATATAAAAGCTTAATAAGTAATATAAATAAGTGTAATTAGAGGCAACTTTGCAAAAAAATTAATAAAATTATATATATATATTTAAGGCTATATAAAATAAAAGCTATAAAGACTGCAAACTAGCTAATAGTAAAGAGTTGACTAAATTTAATATATAGACTTTATAGTAAAAAATAAAGAAATTTATAATTTTAAATAGCTTTAAAATTTTTGATAAAATATAAAAATAAAAAATAAAAAATATAAGTATATCTTACTATTTAGTAAAAGTAGTAAATTTATAAATAATTCTAAAAGTTTTAAAAATTTAAGCTATTAATTATTATAATATATAATATATTTAAGTTGTAAAGTTTTTTTATTAATAGTGCTAGCAGCAATATTAAACTTATTTATAGATAATAAACTTGATAATTTTTTAAGTAAAAATATTAAAATAAAAAAAATATTTTTAAATATTTTCTTTTTTATATTAAATTTTTTTTATATAGTAATAGTTTTTTATTTTAATATTTTTAGCATAGTTTTATATTTTTTAATATTATTAGTTTTTTACTAAAATTAATACTATTTTTAAAGCTTTTTTTATTTTAAAAATATATATTAACTATAGTAATATAATACTACTATTAGTTTAAAGTTTAAATATATTTAAATATATTTAAAATAAATATAATTTATTTAGTTGATTTTTAAATAATTAAAAATAAAACTTTAAAAAACTTCTAGTTTCAAATAATTATTAAAAGTTATTTTTATTAAATAAAGTATAATTTTATATATTAAAAGCAACTATATAAAATATTTATAAAATAACTTTTATATATATTACTTTAGAATTTTTTTTAATAAAAAACTATTTTAATTTATAAATATTATTAACTTACTTTATTTTTACTTAATTTAATATTTTATATTATATAATTTTTAAAAATTTAAGAAAAAAAAAAGCAAATTTAGCATTTTAAGTTTAATTAACTTATATTATTAAAAAAAATATTAACTTATTTTATTAAGTTTATAAGTATTAAAGTATTAACTTTATCTATTATTATAACTTTATTTATTACTAACATTATATCAATATTAATTTTTATTCTATTTATTATATTATAAGTAAAACTAGCTTTATTAAAATATAAATTTTTTTATATTATTATACCTTTTTTAAATTAGAAAGTATACTTACTTTTTTATCCTTCATTATATATTTAGGCAGCTTTTCAGCTTAATTATTAATATTAAATAATTATTACTAGTTATAAATAGTAATAATATACTTTTAACTATTATAATAAATATTTAATACATAATTAATTTTAAAAATACTAATTTATATTTTCAATTTTATTTATATAACTAACTATTTTTAATTTTTTTATTACTTTTATTTATTTTTATTAAATATAATTTTTTTTATTAATTATTAGTAAACTAAATTACTAATAAACTTATAAAATTAGTTATAAATAAAATATAATATATATTTTAAATAATATTTTATTTTTATTATAAATAAATTACTATATTATATATTTTTTATTGTAATAAGCTTTTTTTTATTTAGCTTTTTTATTTATTTTTAACTTTATTTATTTTTTATTTTTATTTATTTTTACTTATTATTTTCTACTTTTAGTTTATATTAAATATTTTCTAATAACTTTTTAAGTATTTTTATATACTATTTTTATAAATAATCTTTTAGTTTATATTTTTTAATAATTAATATATTTTTAAATACTAAAATTTTAATAATTTTTAAAAAATTTTGCTTTTTATTTATAATTAAATAATATTAAATTTATTAGTAAATATTTATTTTTTACTTTAATTTTTAAACTAGTTTATTATTTTAATATTATTTTTTAGTATTTATCTTAAAGTATTAGAAAAAGTTTTTTTTTAAATAAAAAGTAAATTATTAATAATTATTTTTTATAAATAAAATTTATATTTATATATATATTATTAAATTTATAATTTTTATGATTAATTTTTATTTAATTATTTAACTTTTTTAACTTTTTAATATTATAATTTAAGTTTTTTTTTAAATACTTAAAATTTTGTTATAATAGCTTAGTACTAAAATAATTATTTTAAAAAATTTATTTTATTAGTATATTATTATTTATTTTTTTATATAAACTTTTTAATATAATTTTTATAATAAAATAAAAAAGTTAATATTAATAAAAATAAATAAATAAATTAAGTTATTTATTATAAAATTTTACTAATTATTTTTATATTATATTTTATATTTTAGTTTTTTAGCTATTTAGTTTAAACTACTTAATTTATTATATGATTTTAAAGCATTATTTTAAGCATTTTTATTTTTATAAAATAATTACTTTTAATAAACTATTTGCTATAACTTTTTACTTATACTAATTTAATATATTTATATATTATTATTTTATAAACTAATTTCAGTTACTAATTATATTATAATTTATATAATTTTTTTAAAATTTTTAAATATTTACTAATATTTATAAAATAAAGCAAAAAACTAAATAAGTAAAATAAAATAAAATATAAAAAATAAAACAATTAATTCTTTAAAAAATCTATAAAGTTTATATATATATAGCTAATTTAAGCTTTTAATAGCTATAATTACTATTATTAATTAATTAAATCTTATTTAATAATGATAATAATAATAATAATTTTTTTATTAAATATTTTAATAAATATAATTGGTATTTATAATTATTTAATCTTTTGAATAATAATGTTTATATTTTAGTTAAATATAGTTAAATATAATAAATAAAAAATAAATAAAAATTTTATTTATAAATTTGAATATATATTATTAAACTTTAGTAGTTTTAGTACATTTTCAATTTTAAATATTAATAATATAGTATTTATTAAAGTATTAATTTTATTATTATATATTAGCTTTATTAATACTTTTTACTATTTATTTATTATTATATATATTATTATTTTTATTAAAATATTTAACTTATATAGTATTTTTATTATACTTTTTATTTCTAATATTATATATATTATATACTTAGTATTATTTATTAATTTTATACTAATTTTTAGCAATAAATAGATTTAATACTAATTTTTACTATATTATACTAAATAAGTTTTTTATATTATTTATAAAAAATAAAAATTTAAATTTAAATTACTTATATTAATTTCTTTTTTTAATATATTTATTTTTAAGTTATTAGATTTAGTATTTAAAAGTATTTTTAATTAATATAGTTTATATAATTAAAATTTATAATTTTATGCTTTTAATATAGTATTTAAAATATATTTATTTTAATATATTTATTAAAAATGAATTAAAATTAAAAATTTAACTATATCTATAAATATTTTAAAGTATGCTAAGACTAAACAAGACTAAATTTTCAACAGCTTTTTTTTAACTAATAGAATTAGCTTATATTTTAATATACCAATCTATAAAGTATTTAAAAAATTTAAAAAATTATATATCAATGAGAATTTTCATTTGCTTTTTTAACTGTTGTCCAGTTTTGAAAGACTAAAATATTTATAAGTATAATTAATATATATTTAAATCAATTACTAATTATTTATAAAAATATTTTAATAAATTTAAATTGTTTTTAATCCTACTTTATTGAATTTAATATTTAGGTATCTAAAATTATAATCTTTAAAGTTTTTATTAAGTATATATATTAGCTTAAAATGTATCTTTTTATACAAGCTAATATAATAAGTTAATTGCAAAAAACATAAAATAATTATAAAAAGCTTTATCAAAAAATATCTACCTTCATTTTCATTATTTTAAATGAATAAATTTAAAAATATAGCTTTTTACTACACTTTATTGAAATTCATTCAGAAATATAGTGTATTCAAACAATAACAAAAAATAAAAATAAAGTAAGTTCTCTTTGTAAAAACTTTATCAGGTTAGTTATTAAATGTTGCTACCATGAAAATCAAATCAAGGTATGGAATAATAAACATATCAAGTATGGGCTTAGCCCAATAAATTGCTAGAATCAGACAGGAATATCTAAAATCCAGCTCAAAACGGTATACCTTTACCTTTAATAGCAGCATCCATTTGCTTAGCATTGAGAGTCTCATATTGAATTAATGCCTGTGCTAGGCGATCGAGTTCAACTTTACGGCTCTTAAGCAGTTGACTACTCCTACTATATGCATCCTTCAAAAGTTAGTTGATTGTATTAGTCTAAATATTACTTCGAGGAGTTTGCGAACTTGATTTTCAATTTCCTGCTTTGTTTCGGTACTAAGGTTTTCGTAGTTATTGGCATAATCCACCGGACCAAGCTTAGAGCACATTCCGAATTCAGTTACCATACGCCTTGCAACATCAGTAGCTTTCTGTATATCATTATGTGCGCCGCTGGTAACATGGTCATCCCCAAACAAAAGTTCTTCAGCAACACGACCACCCATGCATACATCTAGCATGGCTGTATACTCTCTTTTAGTAAAGCTATCTTTGTCCATCTCAGGTAACTGCACTGTCATGCCAAGACTATGGCCACGAGGTATAACAGTTGCCTTATGTAGTGGAAGGGCGCCAGGAGTATAATAAGCGACTAATGCATGTCCACCTTCATGATAAGCAGTTAGTTTTTTACTTTCTTCAGTAATAACAGCAGATCTACGTTCAGCACCTAGGATATAATTTAGGATAAGCTATATGCAACTTTTACCCATGATAATGCGGTCTTTAGCATATTCAAAATGCTCAGACTTCACGGTTGAAGATCTACGTCGAGATGCCTCAATTGCTGCTAAATTAACTAGGTTGGCAAGCTCAGCACCTTTTTTAGATTAGAACTTGAATCTCAAACTTTGAACTAAATATAAATATTTTACCTGAAAACCCTGGAGTACCTCGAGCTAAAATGCTCATATCCACATCTATAATAAAATATTAGAGAATTGATTCAAAAATGTAATTACTAATATCAACCGGTACTTTCTTAGAATGTAAGTCAAGAACTTGAATTCTGCCTCTAACATCAGGCAAAGGTACTTCTATATGGCGATCAAAACGACCTGGTCTAACCAAAGCCTTGTCCAAAAGCTGTGGAAAATTGGTGGCACCAATGATAATAACCCCCTCAGTAGGAGAAAATCCATCCAAATCAACAAGAAGCTGATTTAATGTTTGTTTCATGTAAGCTTGATCCTTAGGGTTACGTCTTGAACCTATCGCATCTAATTCATCGATGAAGATAATGCTAGGCGACTTTTTTTTAGCGGCAGCTAAGAAATAATCAGAAAAATATCTTATTTATCAATACCAAATAAATCCCTAACTCTACGAGCACCAACGCCCACGTACATTTCGTCAAATTCTGAACCAGACATGAAAAAGAAGGGGACTCCAGCTTCACCAGCCACAGCTCTAGCTAACAATGTTTTACCAGTACCAGGAGGGCCAGTAAGTAACACACCTTTGGGGAGCTTTCCACCTAGTTCGTTAAATCGAGTAGGATCCTTCAAAAAATCAACAAGCTCAACCAACTCGTTTTTAGCTTCATCAACTCCTTGTACATCATTGAAAGTAACATTATGTTGGGTTACAGGCTCAAACTCAGGTTGTTTTTTAGGTGCTGTTTTTACGAGCCCAGAATTTTCCAAAGCCAGCGACATGAAGGTCAAAATGCAGAATAAGTAAGTAAATGTCATACCAATACTCTTGACTGTTTTCCACATAGAAACACTGCTAGCTAAAATGTGAAAGGTTAGAATTTCGCACACAATTATACTTACATTCTTCCACTACTACATGCATCGGTTTATCTTTATTTCCAACATCAGTGCTTGAGGGTGAAGCAGAAGAAGTACTATCTGAAAGCTTGCTTACAAAGGTTGGATAATTACTTATAAATTGTTCTTTTAAAGCTTGGAGTTCAGGCTTCGTTTGAATCGCATGCAAAGTTTTAGCAGCAACTTTATCGATTTGGTTATTTCGAACTAAAGCAACTATATAATACTGTAAACAATCTAAATTTACACCAAGTTTATAATTCTCAAATCGGTTAATTAGTAATGAATAATATCCTGATTTAAGTAATTCCTAATTTATAAAAATAACAAAAAAATTAATATCCACAAATATCCAAAAATATATTCTACTTGATAAAATACTGCTTGCTTAGCGGCGTTTGCAGGATCTTGATTGGCATCGCTTTCTAGAGTACCCAATTTCCGTTCGGTAATAGATTTGAATCCTCTAGTTGCAACATAGCTACCGGTTCTAGCTAATAACAAAAAAATTAAACATCTATAATATAAGATTATTTACATTTTAAATTACAATCCAAATGGCTTGACATAAACATATTGAATCGACTTGTAGAATTGTAATTTTTAACCCTGGTATTTCGAATACAATCTTTCTTTAAATAAGATTTTATTAAATCCTCTGCATTTGGTGCTTTAAATCCAAATGTATGAATGGAATTTAAAATTTTAACTTCTTCTGAAATGTCTTTCTTTGCACTCAATAAACACTAAGGATTGAAAATTTAGCATTTTTCTAAAAAAAAATTACATTTAATTCAGTTTGTTTGGAATTAAATCTAAATAAATTGTTATAAAATGCAGTAGTAGCTGCTTCCCAAGTTTTTTCTTGAAAGTATTGAGGTTTCATAAGTTTCTTAAAGTTAGTGTTTGAAGATTCAATCCTATCTGATATAAGTTGTTTCGATTGAAGCACTTTCTTATAAGGTTGAATTACATTACTGTTAAAGAAAGTTGCTGTTTGTCCAACCAAGGTACTCTAATTTTAATATAAATATATGTTTATATAGTTCTAAAAATACTGGTGAAAAAGGCAGGTTTAATAGTTGAGCTGCTTGGAAGCTAGCGTACATAATGTATTGATGGGGGGAAGATGCTAAGCTTGACTAGCTAGTTAGTTTTATGAAAATACTATTTTGCTTAGATACTAAGTTTAGCTTAAAATATGAGGCCTGAAAATTCATATTCGTTTTATGACTAAGCTATTTGTGACTTGTATTTGGACTATAGATCCTAAAACAACCAAAACTGTGGTAACATTTATTAAACTTTAATAGCTTTATATACCAGGATTGACATATATGAAGTCAAAACAAAGAAGTGTTTAGCTATTAACAGTATTTATTAGACTTATATATATCCACTACAAACTTTAGCCGTCTTACTTTTCTAAATTAGGTATCTATATAACTATAGCTGATAAACTAAAACATACATTTTACTTTCTTCATTTTTTGTTTTTTAGCTCCTTTAATTGGATTAAAAATTTGCCTAAACTCATTTTTTTAAATTATTGATTAAAATGCTTAACAAAGCTTTACTCAAAACTTAAAAAGAATACCCAAAAAATGCATGAAATTTTAAAAATATTAAAAATAATTAACTACAAAATTCTGTAATTTACTAATTTCTAATTATAGTAAAATTTTCTTTTGGCTTTTATAAATTAATTAATTATATTAATAGTTTTAGTATATTTAATAATAATAACTACTTTAACTTTAATTATATTGGACTATTTAATAATCTGGTTAATTTTACATTATATAATAAGCCTACTACTATAAAATAATTAAATTATATGCTTCTAAATTTAAATTTAAATTGTAATAAAAATGAATTATTAATACATATACCTTTATCTTCAAATATATTTACTAGTATAAATATTTTAATATATATTAAATTTATATTATCTTTTAAATTTAAATAAAAATATATTTGTTTAAAATAATAATTAATATATTTATATTAATATATTGATTTTAAATATAATTATTAAATATTAGTAGTAATAAATTTTATCAATAAAAGTATATATTTTATTTAATAAAGTTATATATATATAAATGTTAATTAATATTATATAAAAATTAAAATTAAGTAATTTAAACTACTTTAGCTATATAATTGACTAAAATAATAATATATTAATATAATGCTAAAAGTATTAAGTTTAAAAATAATAATAATATAGTAAATATTTTATAATAATATTATATAAAGTAAATATATACTAAACTTTAAATATTAAGCAATAAATACTGCAATAAGATATAATGCTAAATATATTATTAAATAGGCTTTGTAGATATTTATAATAGTAAAATATAATAGTAAAATATAATATAATATATAGCTTTACTTTTTAAATATTAATAATAATTTAAAATATTATAAAATAATATAATTATAAGTTTTTTATAATTTAAATTATATTTAACATATAGTTTTTATTTAAATAAATTAAAAATAATTAAAAATATATTAAGTAAAATGCTAAAAATTATTTATAAAAATATTTAATTAAAGCTTATTTTAAATTATAATTTAGTTATAAAAATATTTAATTTATCAAGTTAAGACTTATATAATATTCTACTTTAATTTTTATAATTTAAATATATATTTATTTAAATTTAAATAAAAATAAATTTTGCTAAAATTAGCTTTTATAATAAAAATAAAGTTAAACTTTATATAATAATATAATTTACTTAAAAAAATAAATTTACTTTTATTTAATTTTAAATTAGTATATTTTAAATTAATAAATTAGCTGAAAGTTTTTTAAAAAAACTATATAAAAAATTTATAATTAAGAATATTTTTTATAAAAAAGTATTTTAAATTAACTATTTAAGTAATAAATTAAATATTTCATTTATAATATTTTTTTAGTATTTGTAAAATTTAATTAATTTGTTAAATATTTTATGAAACTAAATAAATGAAATTATTTTTATATAAAGATTTAAAACTTTTAATATATTTTACTAAAATTTAAATAAAAAATAAAGTTTTTAAAAAGTAAAAAAGTTATTATATAGCTTATATTTTTAAAAGTACTACATTTTAAAAAATTAAATATATTAAATAAATAAAAAATTAACTACTTTTAAAAATAGCTAGTTTTTAGTTAAAAAGCTTAATGAAATATTGAAATTTAATATAATTATATTTTAATAAATAAATAAATATGTTTATTTAGTTATATATATACTTTTTAAAACTTTTAGTATATTTTACTAAATATTATTTAAAAAATTAAATTTTTAAAAAGTAAATAATACTTTTAAAAATATCTATTATTTATTATAATAATTTAAAAAAATATATATTAAAGTATTTTTTAAATATATAAATATATATTTTATAGCTAATAACTTTAAATTTTAAGTTTTAATAACATTATTAAAATTATATAGCCTAAAATTATAAACTTTTTATAGCTATTTATAAGTTTTTTTAAATTAGTATTATTAATATTTTTCTTTTTCTATATAGTAAAAAAGATATATTTAATAAAATTTTATAAATTATTAATATTTTTTCTTTATTATATAAAAAAAATAAATTATTATTTTAATCTATTTTTTTAATAATATTTTTTAAGCTAAGCTTAAAAGCTATATAGAAAATTTTAATTAAATAAAATATATAATTTTTAATATTATAGCTATATTATAAAAATATTATACTTATTAAGCTTATATTTAATTATATAATAAAATTATGTAAATAGATAGTATATTTAAAAAATATATTTATATAATAAAAATATTAAAATAATTTATATATATACTATATATACTTTTAGTATTTATTAATAATACTAGTTAAATTTATAGCTATCTAAAATATAGTTTTAAGTAGCTTTAGCTATAAAGTTAATATTATAACTTTATTATATAATAATATATTTTTTTAATATATAACTAATATTTATAATTTATAGCTATAAAAATATAATTTTTTAGTTATTAGATTAATTTTATACTATTATATTTATATTATAAATATAATATAAGCTATAATTTTTTATTTTTTAATAGTTATATAATAAGGTTTTAAATTTTTAAAATATATAAATATATTAATATTATATTAATATTTTATTAAATTTTAAATTATATTTATATTATATTTTATAGTAATATAATATTTTATTACTTAACAACTTTATAAGTTACTAAATTAATGATTATTTTTTTTCTTTTTTCTTTTTTCTTTTCAAACTTAATTGATTTTTATTATTTTCCACTAATTTTAGATAATAAAATTATATAAATTTATTTTAATAACTTTATATAATAAATTTTAACAATTTAAAAAAAATTTTAAATAAGAATATGTTTTTTATTTTATTATTTTTACTTAAAAACTTTACAAATTCAACATTTTAAAATAAGTTTAATATAGCTACTAGTACTAACTAATAAAAAACTTTATAATATAAATATATAATAACTTATAATAGTTAATAATTTGATTTTCTAATAAATTATTTTAAAAATATGCAAAATTGCTTATTAAATTACTATTATTATATAATAATAAATGTATTTTTTTATTTTTTGTTTTAGTATTATTTTTTTTTCTATTTTATTAGAGATATTAAAACTGTTCAAAATTACAGATGTTTTTATATTTTTTATAAATCCTAAATATAGAATTTAGTTATTTTTTTACTACCATCTAGTTTGTAGTCTTTATAACTATTGCTATTTATAATCTAGACTAAATTTGTAATTGTATTGACTTTTTTATTAAATTGCTGTGACATCCGGTCTTCGGTGTGACACTAGTGGCAATCTTTACATTGTGTGGTACAAAATACCACAATGCAGAGGTGGCAACAAATATGAGCATTTGTACAAAGAAGTTAGTAAATGGCGACGGAGTGAGATCGACTTCATTGTTGATCATAGAAGCAACGAACGTGAATACCCAGTAAGCGATGTGGGCAAGCGAGATTGGCGGAGATTTGGTGGCAAAATCAACATATATTTGTATGTAGTCCAGGTTACGGGTAGTGACGGCCGCAATGACCGCAAACTAACTGGTAGCAAAGAGGTAACTAAATCCAACGTATAGGATTTGGACAAGGAGACAAGGGCATCTGCAATTTTGAATGGCCTCCACGTCTTCAACGAAACAGAAAAATAAAAATAAAACAAAAATAAGAAACAAATAAGAATGTCTTACCATGGCGTGGCAATGTTAGCTTCGTGAGCAATTTGGTAAGTTTGACGTGTTTCTTTGGAGATTTGAGTCAACGGTAGTCGTGATTTGTTGTACGTTGACAAGGTAAAGTTTTTTGTTGTTTAGCACTTGCAGCTGTACTAGACTTATTTTTAAGACATTGAACTTGTAAGTTCTTGAGTGAGAATAACAGAACAAAGAGTTATTCTTTGTTCCAATTT
>JAWQFY010000981.1:0-16258 GCA_037055185.1 Capillidium rhysosporum
ATATTATTTAGTTTAAATATAATAGATTAAATAAATTAAATTTAATAAAATTAAATAATATAATTAACTTACTAATTAAATAATATAATTAACTTACTAATTGAATTATATTAATTAATATATTATTATAAATAAAATAAAATATTTTACTGTAAAAATATAAAAAAATTAATTAAAAAGTAAAAATATAAACTTTATAAGCTTATTTAAAAATAAATAAATAAAAAAGTATAAAATTTAAAAAGCTTTTTTTTGCTACTTTAAGTTAATAAATTTTAAAATTATTTATTACTACTAATTTTATTAATTTAATTTTAATATAACTTTTAATTATATTATTATTTAAATAACTTTTTTAATATAATTATAAAAGTTAATTAAGCTTTTTTAAATTATTTTATAGCTTTTTTAAATAGTTAATCTTTTTAATTGAAACTAAATAATTTTACAATATTTATAACTTTAATAAAAATAGATATTATAAATTATTTTAAATTTATAATTTTAAACTTTTTTACTTAGTTTTATTATATATAGCTAATATTATTTATTTATTAAATACTGCATATTTAAAAAAATACTAAAGTTTAAATAAATAGTTAGTAATTTTAAAATAATTTATTATAGTTAATAAAATTTTTAATTAAAGCTATATATTTTAACTATTAATATAGTTAATTTTATAATTAAATAATTAGGTTAAAAGTTTTTTAATTTTTAAATTAAATAAAAATTAAACTATAATAATATTAAAAATAGTTATGATATATAATAACTATTATTAATATAAACTTTTAAAAAAATATTAAAAAATAACTAAAAAAGTAATAAATATAATTTAAAATAAAAATTAATATTTAATATATATATAATAAATAAAGTATTTTAAATTTTTTTTAAAGTTAATTTTTTTAAATTTACTTTTAAATAGCTAGTAAAATTTATATCAATTTTTTATTAAAAAACCTTAAATTAAAGTTTAAAATAGTTACTTTTTTATTTTATTTTAGATATAATTATATTTAATTTTAATTTTTAATTTTTAATTTTATACTTATTAAAAAAATAAAAACATAATTTTAAGCTAATTAACTTATAAAATTTTTAAAAAAATTGATTTTTAAAGTTATAATAGCTTTAATAATTAGGTTTAATTAAATTAAATATAATATATAATAAGAAAAAATAATAATAAAAATTTAAAATATATATAAGAAAAAGCTATATATTTAGTTAAAGTTAAGTTTTATACTTATATGTATTAATTATTTATATATAATTAAATATATTATTAGAAAAGGTATATTAGTTTAGTATTATTATTATTTATAAATTAATATTATTATACTAATAAATTATTTATTAAATAACTAAATTTCTATTTATAGATACTTGCAAATATCTTTAATTAATTAATATACTGATAATATTTCAACTAGCTCCATTATATATTTACCTAGTACTAGCCTTAATCTTCTAGTAATACTATTATAATGCTATATTTCTGCAGAATTTATAAATTTTTAACTATATTTGCAAAGTACCATAATATATTCTTTAACAGCTTAATAATACGTCTGTTTATAATATGATTAATTACTTGCAACAAAAATTAACTATAGATCTTTCTAAATTACTCTAGAAGTAAATATTTGTAGAGCTTGTCAGTAGTAACTGCAAATTTCAGTAAACAAAAGCAGAATTATTAGTTTATTAAGCTATTTTCCATTTCATTTTGACTTAAATTGCAGCATTTTTTGTAAACTAGTTTAATACGAAATTTTATGTTATTAATTTTAGGTTTAATGAGTAAGTTAAAAACACGAAATAATATTGTCATTTTATAACAAGATTATAATTTTTTATTATAAAATGCTTATTTATACAAATTTTTATAGATTTTATAATGGGTTTATAAATATGACAAAAGAAAACTGAAACCTAGCTTAGTTTAAAATTTTATGAATTTACAAATTTTCGTGTTTATTATAAGCTTTAATATGAGTAGCTTACCGCTTCAAATTATGCACAAGTATTAATTTAAAAGTTAGTATAATTTGCATCAAAAGCATTATTATAAAATTAAGCAGTAAACACGAAAATTAAAGAGGAGCGGGAGTGATAAAGAAAAATAAAGCAAAGAAATTGTTCTCTTTATAATTTTTTCCATTTAAATTTGAAATTTTGATGAATATGAATATGGAAGCAGTACTGATGTCTAAGCAACCTTGTGATCGATGCAGAATACGTAAAGTATACTGTGACAAGATAATAAGTAGTTGCTACCGATGTAAGTATATGAATTTGAGTTGTAGCTACGATTATGTATCGAAAAAGCGTGGTAAACTAAAGAAAGGGTTTACGCTGACACCACCCTCGAACCAATTTATATTAAATATAAAACAGGTAACCGAATCCGATATCGTCAACCGGGAATCCTCCAATGATAGCAACAAGGACAAGAAAGTGATCAAGAGTAAATGTGAGAAAGAGACAATGTATAAGTACTGTTACAGTGATTTTAAAGTTCAGGTGGATGGGATAGAGTACACGTTAGCCACAAATCTTTTTAAGAATAGTATGATGGACCCTAACCACAAGGTGTTCGTCTCGACTACTGGAAAGTTGGATTATTTTGGAGTCAGCCCGTTAGCTTTATTGTTGACCATGTACGTCGTACATCATAATAAACCCAAAATGTTAAATAAATGTATTGATGATGCCAATAATAACAAAATTAAAGTAGTTGATGGCGAAAGCTATAAATATAAACTACCAATAGTGCAATATATTGAACTGAATAAATTACAGGATTTACCGATTGAAGCCGAAGTTAGTAAGTATGCAATAGAGGCTTATTTTGAATATTTTAACTCACAGCTACCGGTACTGAATAAACGCAACTTTATATTCAATTATGAATACCAACTACCTATTTTAAAGTATATTGTCATTGGTATAGGTGTAGGTTACCTACCCTTTATATCGAAAGATATAAAGCACTACTATTGTAACTTAGCCAAATTAGAATTGAAAAAGCAGCACACTAATATCAGCTTAAGCATCATATCGGCACTACTCATAATGAGTAAATTTCAACATAACAAGGAGGATTGTAAATCTGGATTTTTAAATTTAGGACAAGCTATTAAGATGTCACACTGCTTAGGGCTCCATGAAAATCCACCAAATTATTTGGATGAGGATACGAAGCAGATGAGAGTACGGTTATACTGGGTAATTCATATTGTGGATAAACTGTATGGGTTCGGTATGACGTTACCATTTGGTCACGACTACCGACTGAGCAACGTAACCAAACCAAAATTAATGGAGTTTGATTATTTAGAGACCGACAGTACCCAATTTCGGTTCAGTATGCTGTGTTCTTCGCATTATTTAAGTCTATTTTCCGAAGTATGTCAATTGTTGTACCTCATCAAACTCAAGTTCAATTTCATCGATCATATACAAGACTTTCAACTTTTTCAACTCACTCGTCTAGCTAAAGCTATAGATAAACATCTTCAGCATTGGGAAACCAAAGTCGAAACTACTTTCCAAAGCTTAAACGGTGGCGAAGATTGGAAGGTTAAAATTACTAACCGGTACGAACTTAATCTTAAGTTAATATATAATTCAACATTAATACTACTGTTTCAAACTTTCTCTAATGTTAAACTCGAACCGATATCTAAGGAAGCTAGACTTAAAGCTATCAAACATTCCCAAGCTACCATAGAATGCGCGTTAAAATTGGATAACGATTTCTTCTTTTACGGAACTACCTACAAATTCTACGCCCTCAGTTCAGCCACTTTCTATTGGGTTAAAATAACTTCTAATACTGAATTGAAATCTGAAGAGAGGAAGGAGAAGTTGAAATTTTTGAAAAAGGCTTTAAATCTTATGGAAAATTCTATACCTTACTACTTACTAGCTAACGAATCTTTACTCATGTCCAAGATTCTTTCTAAATCCGAAGGTTTAATTTTAGATTGACTTTCCTTTTTTGACGTTGTACCTCAATATTATTCTACAAAAATTTATAGAAATAGTCTTGCATTTTGCATTTAAGAATGTTACAGGCATTATAGAATTATATATATATATATATATTTATCAGTTGTATGTGGATACTGTTTGAGCTATTTTTTAATTATTTTCGTTATTATATTATATGTAGAATGATAACAAAATATGAGAAAACTAAATTTTAAAAATAAAGATGCTAGTAGCACTAGAATTGATTATTAACTCACTTTTTATAAAAATATTCTATAACTATTAAATATCTATATATATATATTGTTTTTTATATAAAAATTTAATATAAAAGTTTTAAAAAATAGTAAATTAAAAAACCAAATCTTAAATTAATAGAAAATAATTTAAAATAATTTACAATAATCTAAAATAGTTAAAATATAAACAATCACTTATTTATTTATATTTATAAGTTTTATTTTTCAACTATTTTTTATAATATGAATAAATAATTAATTTAAAATTGTATTTAAATTGTATCAAATTTTAAATACTTTAATTTTAATTTATAATAAATAGCTTATAATCAAATATTTAATTAAATATAATATAAATTAGTGTTTTTATATATAAGGTATAATAAAAATTAATATAAGTTTAAGCTTATATAAATTTAGCTTATATTTAGTTTAATATATATATATATATTAATCTTAATTAATAAATTATTATTATAATTTAAACTTAGTTTATACTATTTAAAGATAGAATAACTTTAGTATAATTTTAATATAAGTTAATATTATCTTTAATATTAATTAAAATAAATTATTTTTAAATTAAATATATTAATTAAATAGACTTTTATACAATAAATAAATAAATAAATAAATAAATAAATAAATATAAATTTAATTATAAATATTTAAAAAAAATTAATAAAAATAATAAAAGTTAAATTTATAAATATTAATTTAAATTATAAAAATATAATTATATAGTTATTAGTATTATTAATTATTAAAATCTTAATAATTATAAAAATTATAAAATAAAAATAAATTAGGCTATTTAAAGCTTAGTTAATAGCTATATTAACTAATTTAAGTCTTTTATAGTTTTTATAAAATTTTTACTTATTTATATATATATTAGTTATTTAATATATATATATAATATAATATATAATAATTATTTTACTTTAATATTATTTATTTTACTACTAACTTATTTATTTAGCTATTAAAATTAAAGCTTATTTATTTTACTATTTTGCTTATAATTTTTATATATAATTTAACATTTTTAAAATTACTATTAAGTTTATTAACTAATATTTATTACTTTTAAAATTTCTTTTTAAATTTATTTTTTTTAAATTTTTTTAAAATATTAAAATTAAAATTTTAATATATACTATAAAAGTATTTTAAATAAGATATATTAAAGTTTATTTAAAAAAATAAAAAAATTTAATAATTTTATATTTAATAGTTTATTTATAAAAGTATTAAATATGTTTTAAAAAATAAAATAAGTAAACTACTTTTTTAAACTGCTTAATAGTAAACTTTATAATAGATATTATCTTAAAAGTATATTAAGTTGCTAGTAAAATATATACTATTATAGTAATAATAAGGCTATTATATTTATAAATTATTTTAAAAAAATATATATTAGTAATATAGTAATTATATATTTAAAGTATTTTAACTAAAAATTTGCTTTAATATAAAAAATATTAGTTTAAATTAAGGCTTTAATATAATTAAAAATTATTAAAGCTTTAAATTAAAAATAAAGCTATAAATCTAAAATAAAATATAGTAAAAGTAAATAAATATTTTAAAATGAAAATAAATAAATAATAATAATTTAAATAATTAAATAAGTAAATTTTATTATATAATAAAAAAAAGTATATTATTTTAAAGTATAAAAATATATTAATTATTAAAATTATATAATTAAATATTAATATAATTTAATATAAATATATTTTATAAAGTTATACTTTTATTTTTATTATATTTTTAATAAATAATAAAAGTAAATAAATAAAATATTATTAAAAATATAAATTTTAAATAATTAAATATACTTTTTATATATTAAAAAAGTTTAAAAAAAGTTAAAACTTATATATAGTTTAATTAAAATATAATTTTATTATTAGTATTTATATTAAATTATTTAAAAATAGCAATTTTAAATTTAACTATATTATAATATAAAAAAAATTAAGCTAAATTATATAAATAAATAATTAGCTACTTTTAAAAATATATTTACTATTATTTTTAGTTTTTTAAAGTATATTACTATAATAATAATATAAATATATATAAAATTTTAATAAAATATTAATATTATTTTTATATATCTAAATTAAAAATTTAATATTTTTATTATATAATTATATATAAAAAAGAAAAAGCAGCTTATACTATACTTATTAAATAAGTATAATAGTATAAAGTAAACTAAATATTATAAAAAACTTATATTTTCAGCTTATAACTATAAATATTAAATATATAATAAAATTATAATATATTAAAGCTATATTTTAATAGTATTTTATATAGCAAAATATTACTTAGTATTATAATATAGCTAAAAAATTAGTTTAACTCATTTAACTTTTTTAGATAAGTTTTATATATATATATTTAAATATTTTAAGCCTTTTTTTTACTATATAGAAAAAAAGTATATAATATTATAATATATACTATTAAATTATTTATAAAATTATACTTTAATTTTTTTATAGCTATATAGCTGAAATTTTATTTAAATATTTATAAAATTAGATTATTTTTAAATATTACAAAGTTAAAAAGCTATAGTATATTATTAAAATAATTTTTTAAAATTAGATAATATTGTATAAAAATAAAGCTTTTATACTAAGTAAATTACTAATTATATAAATACTATTATTTAAATATATAAAAATAATATTATATAAAAAGTATAAATTTAATAAATATAATATATATATATATTAGAATAATTAAAATTATAAATATTTTAGCTATAAGCTAAAAATATTAACTATATAGTAAAATATAGTTATGTTAATTTAATAGCTTTAAAGTTAACTTTTAAAGCTATACTTTAAAAATATAAAAAATATATAATATATTAAAAGCTAAATTATTATTAAATAAAAAACTATATTTTTTAAATATAGAAAATAATTTCAATACTAATTTTTTTATAATATAACTGTAAAGATATATAGTTTTACTTAATTATTTTTATTTTTATTTTATTTTAAAAGTTTAATTAAAAAATTATTAAGCTATTTTAATATATAGCTTTGCTATATTATAGTAAAGTACTTTTTATACATCTATTTTATTTAAAAACTATATTAAGTATATATTTTTTATAAAATAAAAAAGTAGAATACTAGTAAAGCTAATTTAAAAAAATTTATAAACAGCTATAAAAAGTATATAATTTTTAGCTATATAGTTTTAATAAAGTGAAAAAAGCTTAAAGTTTATAGCTACAAGCTATAAAATAAAGATTTCAGTATTAAAAAGACATTTTAATATAAAATTTTATTAAGATTTTTATATAAAAATTAGCTATTCTTAAAAGTAACTAATTTTTTATTTAGATATAAATAAAAAGTATAATAATATAATTTTAGCAAAGTATAATTAGTTTAAGTAGTTAATGTAAATGAAATTAATAGCATAATTTTATAAAATAATATTGCTTTAAAAACATTTATACAATTTATAAATATACATTACTTGTTTATATATATATATATATTTAAATTTATAAAAAATAAAAATAGATTAGACAGATTTGGCTAATAAAAATAAAAGTACTAAATACTTTGTAATCTAAATAGCAAACAAATGAAAAAGTTTTGTAATAGCTCAAATAATCTGGGAGGGTTAATATAAAGTACCTAATAAATAGCCTCTAAGAAGAGGTTTTAATGAAAATAAATATATCTCAAGGTAATAATGGGATGGCTTTTAAAAAGTAACACAAAACCATAACAGTTTAAATACAGAAAAACAGGTACTAGGAAAAGAATTAATAGACCAATCATTTAATACATCTACTCCATTACCGAAAGGAACCAACATCTTTATTAATTTTGATAGGTGTATTTTTGATTTTTGATTACTCATTAATAGTTCGAAATGTTACTTCTTTGGGGGAAAGATTATTAAATTTTATCGAAATTTAGTCATCGCTAATATAAAAACAGTGGTTATATAGCTGCTTATTTTTGATTTTAAATCCCCGTTATTAAAAATATTAGTCGCAGAATGCTAATATTACATAACTAACTTCTTAAAATCAAAATTGATGCAAGCAGGGCCGCTAAAGGAAAATTTTTAGACTATTTTAACGTTTTTTAATAATCTTAAGAATTACACTTGCTATAAATGCTATTTATTCGTATTTCCGCAAATTGGCATCTTTAATAACAGAAATTTAAAATCAAAAGTAAACTTCCATATCGTCATCAAATTGATGAAAATCAGTACACGCAATTTAAACTACGATATCGTTTTTGATTTTAAATAAAAGTTAGTTGCGAACACACCTTTTTCATAAATAAAAGTACAGGTTAGTTTTTATATAAACATTTACTACTAATTAAATACCTTAACTTTTAATTCTAATATAAAATTTACTTATAGAATGAGCCCTTTAACCGAAACAGTTTATAGCTTCTCCTCTTCAGTCGAAATAAGTAAGGCTTTAGATAAATTTGTAGCAAAAGCTAGCGAAAATGCAATTAATTTACATGGCCGCTTTACAATTGCGCTAAGTGGTGGTTCTTTACCAAAAACTTTAGCCGCAGTTCTAAAACATAATAAGGAAATCGATTTCACCAAATGGCATGTTTTCTTCGCTGATGAACGTGCTGTACCTTTGACTCATGAAGATTCCAATTATCTATTAGCTAAGAAAGAACTTCTTGATCACGTTCCTATTCCAACTAATCAAATATACGCTATTGATGAGAGCCTTTTAGAAAATACTCATGAACTAGCTGAAGATTATGAAAGCATTTTAGTAAAGGTATTTAACGATAAAAATGAAGTTCGTTTCCCTGCTATCGATTTGGCTTTCTTAGGCATCGGCCCTGATGGTCATACATGTTCTCTTTTCCCCGGCCATGAGCTTTTAGATGAAAAGGATTTGTGGGTAGCTCCAATTGAAGATTCACCAAAACCTCCTCCAAAGCGCGTTACTCTTACTTACCCTATTCTTAATCATGCCCATATTGTTGCTTTCGTTGTTACGGGTGATAATAAAAAGGAAATGCTCGTTCGTATTCTTGACGAAAAAGATCATAGCATTCCTGCTACTAGAGTTCAACCTACAAATGGGAGTCTTTATTGGTTTTTAGATAATGCCGCATCTGCTTTATTAACACAGGTACAGGTAGAGGAATTCCAATAGCCCCAATAAATTCTCTGATAATGCATTTACTGATTCAACGGATATTTAAAATTATAATATTTACATGATCCAATTTTCAATATCTATATTAAGAAAATAAATATTATAATTTTCACTTTTCTTTCTCTTAAGAATTTTTAATAGCATAATTTCTTTAATTTAATAAAAATAATTCTAAGGCAATATTTCATATTTCTAATATTTGACTAATAAATTAGTTAGCTTAGATACTTGTTTATTTAACTTCAAGCCTTTATCTAATCCAATTATAATGTCTTCAACAGACATTCAAAATAAAATAGCTATTTTTCATATAATAAATACAGCAAGGTCTGCTAAAATATGCTTACTAAAACTTTTTTTCCTGTTAGCAAAATTCTTAGATAGCAGACTTATTGGGTAACTAAGAGATTTTTAACAATAAAAGTAGTTTTGGCTTATATAAAGCCTAGTCCAAAATACCACAAGCTAAATTTTACAGACCAGCTATTTTTAGTTTAATAAAACCTTTTAACTTTTCTAAATTACTAAATTGGCATTGCAATTATTTTTATTTAGGACTATTATAAATATTACTAAGTATAAAATAATATTTAGTACAAATATTTAAAGGATACACTAATTAAAACTTTATATAGATAATATAATAGCTCTTTATTAAAAACTTATAATATATACTAGTTTAGTAATTTTTACTAAAAATAATATATTAAAAATAACTGCATTATTAAATATAACTTTAGTAGTATACTTTATATAAATAAAATAAATATTTGTAAATTAAACTAAAAATTTATAATATATATATATTATTAATAGTAAATAGCTATATTTTTTAAAAAGCTAGTTAATATACTTATAAATATTTCAAAGTGCTTTAAAATATATAAAAGTATAAAAAGGTAAAAATTATTTTTATTTATTAATTTTAAAATTTTAATTTATATTATAATTTACTGCTAAAAATTCAAAATATTTAAAATACATATATATAAATTTAGAAATAAATAATTACTTAATAAAGTAATATAATAGTAAAAAGTTTAACTTTAAAGTTGATAAATAAATTTAAATAAATGAAAAAATTAGTATATATCTTTTTAATCAAAAAGTATACAATTTTTTTAAGCAGTTAGTTTTAAAAAGTTATAACAATATTTAAAAATAAGTAAAAATAGCTAAATAAAAATACTTTTAGTTTACTAAAATATATTAAATTTAAATATTATTTAAATATTAAAAATTATATAAATAAATAAATGCTTTTTTGCTAAGCTTTTAATAAATTATTAAATAATAGCTTTAATTTATACTTTAAATACTTTGAATAATTAAAGTAATTAATAATTAATAATATAATAAAAATAATTAAAAAATTTTATAAAAATTATATATTTAAAAGTAATATTAAGTTATAAATAAAAAATTTAAAAATTTTATTAAGTTTTTTGAATTAAAATTAACTACTTTTAAAAATAGCAAAATTTTTATTTATTAATTTAATTATAATTTAAAATTTATAATATATACTTTTTTATATATACTTTTTTTAAAAATAAATTATTATTATTTTATTAATTAATTAGTAAATAATGATAATAATATTTAAAAAAATATTTAATAGTTAATTTAAAATTTTATTAGTATATAGATATATTTATAAATTATATAATTAATATTAAATAATAGATTTTTATATTAATTTAATTAATTATTAAGTAATCTTTTAGATATTTAATTTTTGTTAAAAGCTTTAATTTAAATTAATTATAAGGCTTATATTAAATTATTATAACTATAGAGTAAATTTAAAAAAATATACAAATAAAAAAAAATTTATTATAAAATAAATATAATAATCTAAAATTAAATTTATTATAGCTAGTTATATTATATAATTACTTATTAAAGCTACATTATTTAAGTAAAATATTTATTAAAATATACATTTAAATATGTACATTTAATATAAAATAGTTTATTTTACTATAATACACTATTATTAAAAACTTTTCTTAATATATTTAATTTTTAACTACTTTTTTTTAGTTTACTTTACTAATTTAAAAAAAATCTATAGTAAATATATAAATTACTTAATATAATTAATTTATTAGCATATTAACTTTACTATTTTTAGGTACTTAACCTATAGTAAAAGTTTGGATAAATCTTGAAATAGATTATATTTGCTTAACTAAAGGTTTTGTTTTATAAGCTATTTAACTACTTAGCTGTATATTATTTATTTTAATTATTATTTTGTTTTTGGATTGACAATATAAACCAAAATAATGATCAAAAATTAAACTTATTAGAAAGAAAATTTTGTAGAATTACTTTTATTGATCTCTATAAAACGTTATTTAAAATTAGGTTATACAAAAAATGTAATGTAAATATCTAGGTTTAACCCTTACCATGCTTTTTATATAACCCACCGCATTTTAACATTGATTTTTCCAACCATAATATTTCCTATAAACACTTAAAAAAGCCGAATGTTTGTACCACATGCTTAATCTATATGTTGTATGCCTACTTGAAGAATAAATATTTCAAATGCCCAAATCTAATAGAACAAAATATAAATATATGTATTTGTTATAATGTTTACAAAGTATATAGGAAATATTTTATACAAAAGATTAAGTAGGATATAATATATAAAATCAATTTATAATATAAAATCCTGTCCAATGTTTTGTAACACGATCATATAAGCGGGGTATTCGGAATTGAACTAAATTACACCTATTTTTATTTTTTTAAGCGGGAGAGCTTTATAATTTCATAAATAGCTAAAGCCTCAACAAAAACAAGAAATAAGCCGAGATGCTGGAGCATATGCTTACATTAGTTAGTTTGAATTGTAAGTGCTTCAGCTCTAATATAGACTTAGAAGGCGGTACCGAAGATGTCTGAAAATGGGTAGTAATACTGTGGACTACTCCGTTAAAAGGGTTTAAAAGTCCCCAAACTATTCTCCAATAGAATTTAGCAAATCTTAATGAGATCAACTCCAATCAAATCGTAAGTTTTGTACCCAAATTCAAGTTATAACTGAAATAAGCTAAAATTAGGCAGCAATTTAGTATTTACACCTTCAACTTAGTTTAAAATTCTCAGTTTTTACCAATGATGGTCGAAACCAACACAATACATGATCAAGTTATGTCACCTTTTGTTAGGAAGATGTTGAATATAAACTCACCTTCAGCTGAGTATGATTCTTCAGCTTTAGGACCTACACCACCTCAAACTCCTACTAAATTGAATGGTGATTCTACCCGCTCTAATGCATCTTTGAACCGTGCTCAAACTAAACGACCAAGACGCAATATAGGGCCTTATCAACTTTCAAGGACTTTAGGTTCTGGTAGCATGGGTAAAGTAAAGCTGGCCATCAACCTCGAAACTAACGAAAAAGTACTGTTTTTATTTCAATTCTTTTATTTATGTATTTTCTAGTACGCAGTTAAGATAATACCTCGTAAACCACCAATTCACAAAAATACCCCTAAAGATGAAAGTAGAGATATAAGAATTCACAGAGAAATAGCTTTGATGATGTTACTTAATCACCCTTATATCGTATCTTTAAAAGAAGCTATGGTTATGCCTCATCATTATTATCTCTTTTTCGAATATGTTAGCGGGGGTCAAATACTAGATTATATCATTTCACATGGTAAGCTTAAAGAAAAAAATGCTCGTAAATTTGCTAGACAAATGCTTTCAGCTATAGGTATATTTTTTACTTTTTATAGTTAGTAATTTTTTTAGAATATTGTCATCGCCATTCTGTAGTACATAGAGGTAAATTTGAATTTAAATTTATAGACTCACTTTTATTTTTAGATCTTAAGATCGAAAATATTTTAATTACTGAAGAAGGTAGTATTAAAATTATAGATTTCGGATTATCCAATCTATTTTCGCCTCGCTCTAATCTTTCTACTTTTTGCGGGTCACTTTATTTTGCGGCCCCTGAACTTTTAAGTGCTCAAGAGTATAAGGGTCCAGAAGTAGATATTTGGAGTTTAGGTATTGTGTTTTATGTCTTAGTATGTGGTCGTGTGCCTTTTGATGACCCTAATATGCCAGCTTTACACGCTAAAATTAAGAAGGGAGCTGTTTCGTACCCCAGTTGGTTGTCGAAAGGTAATTATATTTACAAGTCTATTTTTTAATTTCTTAGAGTGCAAACATCTACTATCAAGGATGCTTGTTACTAATCCAGCCGAACGTGCAACTATGGCTGAACTTCTTAAACACCCATGGATATGCAAGGGCTACGATGACCCTATAGATATTTATTATCCCATTCGACAGCCCATTCAGTTACCATTGGATATGGAGGTAATCCAGCGAATGAAAGGTTTCGAATTTGGTAGCGATGAGAAGATAAAATCGGATTTAGAGGAAATTTTAACTAACACCGAACCTACTACCGAGCTAACTAGTCCAAAAATTATGGACCTTCGCAAAAAAGCTTTTTTCAGCAAAGCTAAAGGGGGCGAATCGCACGCTTACGATCATCCATTAGTATCCATCTATCACCTCGTTCGAGAAAAATTAGAACGTGAAAAGCAAGCCGATGCCTCTAAACTTATAGAGGCTAATAATGTCCCCAGCTCAAGTAACATTAATTCGAAATCCAACGAAATTTTGCCCGAAGCTGCCGATGTGGAGGTAAATAACGATCCCGACTCGGATAGACAAAAGTTGACAGATGCTTCCAACAAAGGGATTAAATTTGATACCGTTAAACCTCCTCGTCCGACATCCGAGTACCGTGCCAGTAACGTGTTACGACGCTTGAGTTCGGCTGTACGCACTGGTAAGTCGCCTCTCTTCCACAGGCTATCTCACGGGCCTGAAGGCGATTATTCAGATTCAAACAAAGAAGGGTACGGAGAAAAGTTAGGCAGACGCATTAGTAGACTTATTACACGCCATACAAGTATGCAGGAACCTAAGATGCGGAACAGCCTCTCGGAGCTTGACGTTTTAGTAGAAGCTAGTCCTAAGCAGTCCGAGCCCCAGTCCGCCGTCAATTCCCCACCTCCACCCAAACCTGACCAAATTATGGGACCACCGACTGTGGCTGAAGAGACTGAACCAGAGAACCAGGAAGCAGAAGCTATTCTCACCGACACCTCGATGATTCCCAAGACAGCATCGCTGAAAGGGTTGTTCTCGGTAGCTACCACTAGCACCCGTAAGGCCAAGTCGATCAATAAAGACATCCTCCTGGCTTTACAGAAGCTCGGCGTCAAATGGCGTGCCAAGGACGGGTACCTGGAGTGCATTTACGCCTTCCCTAATGGTGCCAAGCCTACCCCTAGTGATTTGGCTTTCCATTCAGAGGATTCCAGTGACCAGATGGACTCCGATCTTGGTAACACCCAATCAGTTCCGACTAGCCGTACCCCTGCCCCAGAATCTAGCATCACCTCACCAACATCAGTTCAGACTGAGCTCTCTTCGACGCAAACCTCCACCAAACGGCTCTCTCAACCCCAGGAGAAGAGTTCCATACTAAGTTCGGACGCATCTGCAATCCAGAACGGGGATGGGAACTCTGATTTGAAGGCCAAATCGGTAGTCAAATTCCAGATCAGTTTGATCAAGATCCGGGTCGTCTTGAGGCTTCACGGTATTCAGTTCCGAAGATTAGAGGGTCCGTCTTGGGAGTACAAGAAGATATGCTCCCAGATTCTGGATGAGCTCAAACTATAGTTCACTCACTCCACTTTAACACTCCTAATTTGATTTGACTAGGTGGTTTGACGACTTTTTCATTTCACGTATTAACTAATATTTTTTGCTATGTAATTCTGTGTTTTTTCCAGCCTTCCCACTCCACTTCCCCCACCTACCCAACCCCCTATATTCTCTTAATCCCCTTCCCATTTAACCTTAAATTTTTAGCTCCCATCTGGTTGATCAACCTTCCCCGCCTTGCTTTTCTAATGGTGTAGCTAATATATGTTTTTAACTTAATGTTGCAAAAAAAATGGGTATGTAATTTACATTTTTGGTTGTTTTTCGGTTTTTGATGTAGAAGTAGGTTGAATTATGGTTTTTTTTGATAGATTATTTTACCTTTGTAAAATTTTATAAGTTATAAGCTATAAAATATTATTTTTATATATACAAATCCAGTAATTTAGTTAAATTTGAAATTTTAGATTACTGAAAATGGTTTTCTTCAAGAATTTAAAATTTTAATATTCTTAACAAACTTATATTGTTTTTAAAAAAATATATCTTAGCACTGTTTAAACTTTTTTACTTAGTAACTAAATTGAAGAAAATGATATTGACTATAATCAAAACTTATATTTTGAAAATATTAACTATTTTATTTTTTAGATAATTTATATAATTTTTTTCTTGATTAAAAAAAATGATTTTTTAACTTTAAAAAATTATTTCTGATTTATATACCTGTAATATATTTAAAGAATTCTTTATAAATATTATATGATTAATATTATAAAAATATAAATAAAAATAAATACTATTATTTATTTAAAATTAAATTTTAATTTTTTATAAGCTTAGTAAATTTATAATTTAATTGTAAAGATTAGAATTTGGATTATAATATTATATAATTAGTTGATCTAACTAATAGTTATAATGTTTAATATACATACTATTTTTAAAAAATTTAAAAGTTACTATAATTTTTTTTTAATATATTATAAAAAAAGTTAAAAACTATAAAGTATAAAAAATTTAAATATATATATATAAATTTATAAAAATATATAAATAAAATACAAAGTTTAATAAAAATAAA
>JAWQFY010000982.1:0-16257 GCA_037055185.1 Capillidium rhysosporum
TTTTATAAGATGTGATAGAAAAGGGGTTTTACATTTGTGCAAATGTAAAACTGCCACTGTAGTATATTATTTAATGAATTTTATCTTTTTATTAATAGCCTTTTATTTTAAATTTATTTAACTTTTATAAGTTATAAATATTAATAAATTATAATAAATTAATAGTAATTTTAAAGTTAAGAATTAAATAGCTAAAAATTAAAACTTTAGAAAATATATATTTATATTTATATAGATTTTTGAAATTAAAAATAGTAATAATATAATTATATTATAAATTATTAATTTAAATTTAAAAAAGCAAAATTTATATTAGTATTTAACTTTTTTTATATTGTTTTTTTTATTAAAATAAATCTTTTTTATTATTTAAGTTTTTTTTAAATTTTAAAATTTTTTATTTAAAGTATAATAGTAGATAAATTTTATTAATTCTATTTATATTTTAAAAATCTAAATAATATTTACTAAAACATATTAAATAGTATTAGCTTTTTAATATATAAAAAGTAAATATATATATTTAGCTAATTTTAATAGTTTATTTTTTTTTAATTAAAATTTTTATATTAAATATTTTTAGTAATAATATTAGTATATATTTTATAAAAACTAATATTATCCAATATTATATAGTAATAAAAATTATAAAAATTATTTTTCTTTTAATTATATGCACTTACAGATATTGGAAAGCATTTTTAGACAGAATTTTATTAATAATTATAAATATTTAAAGATTTTAACAAAAAAAATTTTTTAAATTTTTTGTAAAAAACTGTTAAATATTTATAGTTTTATTTAAATATTAATTTAATTTAATTAGAAAGCAGTTCTAGTAGACTTTTTATAGAGTTTTTATTTTTAGATTTAATAAAATTTAATATTAATGCAAAAATAAAAAATATTTTTAAAACTTATTAAATATTTTATAAAATTTAATTAGTAATAAATTTTATTAAGTTTTTTAAATTAATTTATTTTTAAATATATTTATTTCAGTTAACTTTATTAATAATAATATTTTTAAGTCTTATTAATCTAAATTGATATTTAACTTATTTTAAAACTTAAATGTAATTAGTATTAATTAATTAATAATTAAAATTAAAATTTTTAATATTATTATTTAAATCTAATTAAATTATAAATTAATTAAACTTATAAATAGTAATAATATAATTAATTTATTAATATTATAAAATTTTTTAATAAGTGGTTCTAAAGCCTCCAAATTTAAAATATTAATTTAATCTATTTTTAAATTACCAGTAAATAAAAAAATATACTTAGTAGTAAGTGTATCAAAATAATTTATAATTCATTTTTATAAATAATTAGAAAATTATAGAAGATTAGCATATTTATTTAACTTAATCTAGATTTAAGTCTAAATATTTTCAATTGGATTTAGATAAGGTAAATAAGATAGCCATTTAAGAATATTAATATATTTTCTATTTAAATATATAGTAGTAAGTGCAGCTCTATAGAGTAGTGCTTTATTATGCATTAAAATTAAGTAATTAAGTAATTATTCTGTTTTTCTAGCAAATAAAATATAGTAATTACTTAATATTTTAATATAACTATTAGTAGTTACTATATTTTCTATCCAAATTAATCTTAAATCACCAAATATATTAAATACTTTATATATATTAACTTTAAATTTACCAAATTAGTCATAATTGTTATATGTATATAAATTATAAGCTAATACTCTTCTAGATTTATAAATTCCTTTATTTTTATAAACTTTAAACTTAGTAAAAAAATATTTATTAATCTATATAATTTCTAATAATTAGTCTGGATTTTTTAACAATATATTTTAAAATATTATATTTTTTATCTAATTATTTTAGATATAATTATATATTTTTGGCTATTTTTATAGCTAATAAGCCCTAAGTAAGTTAATAATCTAAACATTTATTAATTAGAAATCTATTTATAAGTTCTAGTTTTCATTTAAGCTTAACTATTTACTTTAGTATTTAATGTTTCATTACTATAAAATTTAATTAACTTATTTATAATTTTAAGTCCAAATCTAAGTTCTTATTTTCTAGGCTCAATATTTAATACTTTTCTAATATTTCTACTATAAGTTCTAACAAAAGTTAGTCCAACTTTTAAAAATCAAGCTATAATATTTATATTTAGATCTTTTTTAGTTATATTTACAATAGTAAGCTTTTGTCTTTAAGTTAATTATTTACAAACTATTTTAAAAATATTTTCCTTATTTAAATAAAATTTATTTTATTTTACAATTAATTATATCTCTTTTATTATTTATACAAAATTAGAAATAAAATTAATAAATAAATATTAAATATCAATTTAAACCATTGATTTTTTATTTATAAAGTTTTAATTATAATAAAAATTATAATTTTAAAAAAACATAATAAATTAAATATACTTGGAGTGCTTTTTAACTAAATCAAATTAACATTTAAATAAAATTATAAATATTTAATAGTTTTTTACAAAAAGTTAAAATTTTAAAATCTGAGTTTGAAATTTTAATTTATTAAAAATTTAAAATTTTTTTATTATTAAAATTTTTAAATATTTATAATTGTTAATAAAATTCTATTTAGGAGCACTTCCTACTATTTATAGATATATTTATATTTTAATATTTACTTAATTTTAGAATAAGTAAACTTAATTTATAATAAATTAATATTTAAAAGTTAAAATTTAATAAATAATAATAATAAACTTAAACTTTTTATTAAATAACTTAAATATTATTAAAATTATTTAAAAAAAAAATTTTAGTAAAATTTTAACTATAAATTAATACTAATTTTTAATTTAAATATATAATTTATAATTTTAAAAAAAATTAATTAAAATATATTAAATTAAATAAATAAGTATGCTATTTTTAATATTATAACATTTTTAATTAATTATATTTTTTAAAACTTATACAAACTTTTTTTTAATATTTAAGTATATTAATTTATATTTATAAATTAACTTTTTCTTAAAAGATTATTTTATTATTATTTATTTTTTTTGCTAATTTTTAACTTAATTATAAATTAGCTCAAAAGTTACTTTTTTACTTTTTTTAAATTACTAGTTATTTTTAATTCTAATTTACTATTAATGATTTTTATTTTTATAACAATTAATATAATATTAATTAAAATAAATAATATTACTATTTTATTTATTTTAGATAAAATTATTTTTTTACTAATTTTAAGTAATAATAATATTTTATTTATTAAAAATATTAAAGTTTAAAATTAAAATTTTAAAATTTTTAGTAGTTTAGTTTTATATTTTATTAGTTAGATATTTAAAAAATTAATATTAAATTATTAACTTTAATATTATTTAGCAATATATAATTAATTTTAGTCTTTTACTATTATTTTTTTAACTACTTTTTTAATTAAATAAGTAAAATTATATAAAATTCAAATAAAAGTCTACTTATAAATAAACTTAACTATTTAATAAGTTAAATTAAATAATAATAAAAAAGTAAAGATTTTTTTATTAAAGCTATTAATATTAATTATTAGTACTACTATATATACTTATATTAATTTTTATTTATTTTTAATTTAGCTAACTATAATTATAAATAAGTTAAAAAATAATTAAACATAATATTAGTTATTTAAAATACTAAGTAGTTTTGCCTAATTTTAATAATAATATTAAGCTTATTTATTAAAAAAAAGCAAAATTTTTAGTTTTTTTCTCTTTTTTAATTTATATATTTTTATACTAAGTTTTTTAAACTAAAAAATAGTTTTATTAAAAAATAATTTAGTTTAACTCTAATTAAATTATTTTTTTATTAAGTTTTATTTTACTTTTATATAGTTTTTTACTAATTATTTTACTTAATAATAGCTATTTTTAATTTTTTAAAGCTTTTTATTTTACTAGCTTAATATACTTGAATATTATATATAAGTAATTTATTAATTTATTTATTAGCTTTAGTTAGAATTAAATTATTTTAAAAATTAAATTTATATAATTTTACTTTAAAATTTTTTTTATATAAGTTTAATTAATAGTTTATTTATTATAAAAATATACATATTATTTTATAAGTAAATAAATATTTTTATAAATTATATTAAATTATTTTTTAAATTCAGTTTAATATTAACTTTATTATATTATTACTATTATTTAAGCAAAATATTTTTATTGACTTTTATTTTACTAAATTTTTTTTTTTAAAATTTAAAATTAGCTATTTTTAAAGCTACTAATTTTTTATTTATATACTATTAATAATTTTTAAAAAAGTATTTTTTTAATAATTATTTATTTGAAATATTTTTATATAAAATTAAAATATTTAGCTATATTAAGTATTAAATAAAAATATTATTTATAATTTAAATATAATTTTTTATAAAAAATAAATATATTAGTTAATATTATAATATTTAATTAAAAAATTAAGATATATTAATTTAAATTAATATTTTTACTGTAAAGTTTTAAAATTTATAGTAGTTTAGTATATTTATTTAGCTTTTACTAAGTTAAACTCCAAATATTTTTAATAAAATTATTCTTATATATAAAATAGCTATTTAAAAATATTATTTATATATTTAAATATATAGTATTAAAAGTAAATTTATAAAATAATATAATTAATTAGTTTTTTTTATTTTTTTAGCAAAAAATATAGTATTTACTTAATATTTTAATAAAATAATTAATAATAATTAAGTTATCTATTTATATTAATATTAAGTTTTTAAATATATTTAATATATTATAAATATTAACTTTAAATTTTTTAAAACAATTATAGTTATTATAAATATTAAAGTTATAAACCAATACTTTTAAACTAGTATATTATTTTATTATTATTGTTATAAATATTAAACTTAATAAAATAATATTTATTAGCTTAAAAAATCTTTAATAGTTATTTAAAAGTCTTTAATAATATATATTTAAAATATTATAAATATTAATTAATTAGTTTAAGTATAATTATTTTTTAAAACTTTTTTATAATTTTTAAGCTTTAAGTAAGTTAATAATTTAAATATTTTTTAGTTAAATATCTACTTTTAAATTTAGTTTTTTAATTAGGCTTATTTATTAGCCTTAGTATTTAATATACTATTATTATATAGCTTTATTAATTTATTAATAACTTTTATTTAAATTTAATTTTTACTTTTTTACTTTATATTAAATATCTTTTTATTACCAATAAATTTTAATTTTTATAGTATCAATTATATATTTTTTAATATATATATAGATTTATAAATATATTAAATATTAGCTTAGTATTTTAATTTTTTATTTATAAGCTTTTTAATATAATAATAAATAAGATTTTTTTAAATTTAATAAAAAATTTTACTTAAAATACATACTAATTAAATAAAATTTATTTTTAATAAATTTATATATACTTAATAATATTTTATAAATTTTAATAATATTTAATACTAATTTATACTTTATTATAATAAATAAAATATTAAAATTTTTATAAATAAAATTATTTTTTATTAAAAGTTATAAAAAAATTTAATTAGTAAATACTTATTAATATTTGTAAATATAAAGAAAAAATTTTTAAATAATAATAACTTAAATTAATTTTAATATTTAGTTTAATATTATTTTTAATAAAGTAAAGTAGCTAATTTTTTTTTCTACTATTACTATAAATATTATTTGCAACTAACTATATTCAATTTAAATTAAGAAAAAATTTTCAATTTACAACAAAATTTTAGTTATTTCTATTTTATTAAAACTAATAATAAAAGCTTATAATTATATAATAAGTTATTTCTATAATTTATAAGGTAAATTTTTTTAAAACTAATGTACCAAACTTTATTTTTTTTTAATTTTTGAGAAGTTAAATTACTAAATTAATTAATAGTAATTAATATTTTAGTAAATTACTATTAAAATTTCTTACTTTTTATTGCCAGCCTTTTTATAAAGAAAATAAAAGTATTGCTATCCTTTATAACTTTCAAACTAGCTACTACTATACTTACTAATATAGTATTTTATTACTTAGCAACTTTATAAATTACTAACTTTATAATAATTTTAATTATTCTTTTTTAAAGTCTATTTATTTGTTTAATTTTTGTTTATTTTAAATTTATATAACAAAAGTACTGATTTTATTTTTAATAACTTTATATAAAACATTTTAAGTATTTAACAAAATTTTAAATAAAAAAAGATTTTTTATTTCATTATTATTACTCAAAAACTTTATAAGTTTAGTATTTAAAAACAAGTCTAGTACAGCTACTAATACTAATTAATAAAAAAATTTACTTTATTAATATATAACAGATTACAATAGCTAATAACTTGAATTTCTATAAAATTACTTTAAATATACTAAATTACTTATAAAATTAATTTGCTATATTATAGTAAAATATTTTTATTTATTTCCTATTTTTATTTTATTTTTATTTCTTTATTTTATTAGAGATATAAAAGCTATTTGAAATTATAAATTCTCTTATTTCTTTTTATAAATTCTATATATTAAATTTAGTTTTCTTTTTACTATTGATTAGTTTATAGTCCTTGTAGTATTGTTATCCATAATCTAAACTACTTATAAAGGCATATTAATTTGTTATTAAATTATTATCAGTTTTGCTTATCTATATTTCTTATTAAGTATTAATATTTATCACTATTATAATTTATAATAAAGTTTATCTCACTTTATTGTTATTTACTAACTTTTTTATACAAATGCTTATATTTACCACTACTTTTACATTATGGTATTTTATACTGTATAATATAAAAATTGCTACTAGTATTGCATTAAAGACTAAATATCATAATTAATAACTCTCTAAGATATAAAGATAAACTAATCTAAGCTATTAAGGTTTTACCTAAGAAAACTAATGTAGTAAGAGTTTTAATCTTAGATATACCCTTCTAAATAAAATTAAAAATAATTAATAGCTACAAAAGTATTTATAAAATAGTCTATACCAAATTATTAAAAATAAATAAGATTTTATTTTTTAATAAAGTTTATTATTTTAAAAGATTTTACTTAATTATAATAAAAGTAATTATTAATCTACAATTTTATTTATATACTAATTTAAATCTAGTCAAGCCCTTCTATATCTTTATAATTAAGGATAAAAAAGTTTGCTTAACTTAAAATAACTTTTCTTTAGCCTACTATTATTATAATATAATAAGATACTTTAAGTAAAACTGTTCAAAAATAAAAGTAAAAATCAGTAAAGCCTAACTAAAAATACTAAGTAAATATAAGAAGAAGAAAAAATAATATAATATTAAAAAGCTAAAAATAAAAGTGTACCTAATAAAGAATCTATCTTAGATAAACTAAGTACTTAAATTTTAGAATAAATTAGATAATAACTATAAAATTAATAATTTTAATACTAATATGCAGAATTCTAAATACTAAGATAAAAAGATAAGTTTTTTTAATAAATTAGTAGTAGAAAAGCCTATAATTAGATAAGAATAGAAAAAACTAGCCTAATATCTAATATAATTAACCTAGTAAACTAAGCTAAAAATGAAAAAGAGATAGCTTTATATTTAATAGCTGTTACTAATAATACATATTCTCTCTCTTTACTAAAAATAAATAGCTAAATAAAATACTATATAGAGTTCATTAATAATAACAAGTTCTATTAGTTTAAAACTAAATAGAATAATATATTTTTAGGATACTTTACTTATAGCTATTTTAAAAATTTAGTTATAGCTTTATACATTTTTGATATAAAAGCAGCAGCTAAAAATAAAAGTAACTGTTAATAAAAAAAAATTTTTACTATTTTTTTATTTTATTTTTTTATTTATCTTAACTTATAATGCTAAATTATAATTTAAATAATAAAAATAATAAATAAAAATATAATAAAAGTAGTAATGTAAATATTAATATTTTATCTATATTTTAGTATCCTTTTATTATCTATTCTTTTCTAATAAATCTTTCTGCTTTAGTTTTTACTTTTATTAATATTAATAGCTTAAATTTATAGAATTAGTTTATTTATATAATTTTTTATCTTTGCTAAATTAAAGCTAATATAATTTTCTTCTTTAGCTCTAGGCTATAAGACTTTTTACAAGCTGTTTTTTTATTATACTAGTAATACTGGTACTAATATATCAGTATAAACTTAGGCTAGTCTAGCTATACTACTATTTTTCTTAAAAATCTAGTATTTAAACTAATCTATATAAACTTAATTTTAAGTAGTAAGTTTTGCTAAGCTTTTTTTACTTTAGGTAAAGTAAGTTTTTTTATAATTTCAATTTATAATCCTTTTTATACTTCATCAATTTAATATTAGTTTTTGCTAAACTTATATTATTTTTTTCATTTAAAGAATATATAGTAGTTAGAAACTAAAATACTTTTATAAACTTTACTATAAATACTTTTTTTCTATTTTCAATACTTTATTTTTATAAAGTAAATTTTTTTTACTAACATTTAAATCATTAATTAATATATTCATAGCTTTAAAAAATTCTCTAATAATCTATTTAATTAGATAATATGCTAATAATTCTAAAAGACTTTACCTTGATAAAATTTTATATATAGCTGGCTTATTACAAATATTTAGTTTTTCTCAAATTAAAAAATTTATATTAAACTATTATATAATCAATATCTATATTAAAGTAAAAGGTTTTCTATATTTAAAAAAATTATATATATAAAAACTTCTTTATATAATAATTAAAATTAGTATAAAAAATATGTAATTTTATTTCTAATAATAAATTTCTATCTTAGCCAAGCATAAAAAAAATTACTTAATCTTTATTTAAGCTAATAATGAAAATAAAAGTATTAATAAAATTATAAGAAAATTCAACTTAAGTATTAAATTAGATAACTTTTAATCTAAGCTAAATAAATAAATAAATAAATAAACTTATTAATTTTAAATAGCTTATTTCTAAAATAAACTTAATATACTTTATATTTTATTATTTATTTACTAATTGAAATACTCTTTTATTAAGTAGGTAAAACTAAAAAAAAAACTTAAAAAATAGCTACTAATATTATATTAGTTAAATTACTTAATAGCTCATATTTATCTAACTTTTTTTAATTAACTCTACTTTTATAATTTTTTGGAAATCTTTATACTTTTTAAAAACAACTTTTCTTTTAACTTTAAATATAGTTTTTTTTTTAATTTAAGAAATTTTTACTACTATATATTTCTAATTCTTTAAGCTAAATTTTAAAAAGTATAATATACTTAAAAAAAATATATAAAGTTTTATATAATTGCTTAAATACTAGTAGCTTTAATTTTAATAGTATTTTATATACCTTTTATAAATATTTTTATTTTTACTTAACTTTATTTTAATATAAGAATTTAACTACTTTTTTATTAATAAAACTAATAATTTATCAAATAATATTATATATATATATATTTTTTTTTTAAGTTTTTAGTATACTTTATTAACTATTGCCCTATTTTACTCTTTAATAGAAATAGTAAACTAATATTTAAAATTTTAGCTTTATAGCTTAATCTAGTTACTAAAGTAGTATTATCTCTATATTAGTATAGTTTTATAAAAGATAAATTAATTTTTAATAATATTCTATCAGTTATTAAAGTAATTAAAGTATATAAAGTAGGAGTAATAAAATATAAACTTCTTTTTTATAATTAAGAAAAATTATATAATAAAATTGATTATATATATCTAATAATAATTCTTAATATATAATATTTACTACTATACTTTTACTTTTTCATTTACTTAAATATTATATTTATATTTACTTATTTACTTATAAATTCTAACTTAACTTAAAATTTTTCTATTTAATTAGAAATTTGCTAAAAAGACTTTTTTTTACTATAACTATTTAATTTTATTATTAATCCACTAATTATCCAGTTATATTCTTAAATTAAAGATTTAAAAATTAAAATAGGTTTAACTTTTAAGATTTTTGTATTTGCTAATAATATTTACTTAAAAGTAGCTAATGCTAAATTTATAGTAATAACAGACTTTATATAGTTTATTTATTATATAACTAGTAATATAAAAATAGATATAGCTAAATTATAAGCAATTAATTTAATTATTTTTCCTTTTTTTTTATAATATCAAATTAGTACTGCTAGAATTTTCTATCTAATATTTAGGTTTATTAATCTCTTTTATAAAAATTAAATTTAAAATTATAGTTAATCAAGCTTTAACTAAATTTCAATAAAAAGTAACTTTTTGGAGACTAATAAAAAAAATTTTTTAGTTGGGTTTTTTTTCTTAATATAGTAGTTTTATCTATTTTTTAGTTTATTATTAATATATATTTTTTTATAAAATTATAAATAATATACATTAATAAAGTAATAAAAAAATGGATATAAAATTTAAATAAAAGTAAGTTTATATTTAAATATATTATAGTATTAATACCTTGTAATAAATTAGAAGTTTTAAATATTTAGGCTATAAATTTTGCTTTTCTTAGTAAGTAGTATTTAATACTATTAGATAATAGCTTGTTTAACTTATAATAAGAAATAACTAAATATATTTAAATATTATACTATTTATCTTATAAGATTTAAGCCTTTTTAAATAATTCTAAAGTAGTTATTTCTATAATATAAATAGATAAAATATATTTATAAGTAATAAGAAAAGCAATACTAAGTTTAAAAAGTGCTTTTTAGTAAAACTACTTTTAATAGCTTTATTTTTTAGTATCTTTTTATTAAATATCTTAAACAAAAAATGATTTTTTCATTTTTTTATACTCTTTATAAATATATTAGTTTATTTAGCTAATTTTATATTACTCAAAACTTTTTTTTACCTTTGCTTTTTTCTATAGCAATTAAAAAAAAATTCTTATTATACTATTAGCTATTAAAATTTTATTTAAATTAAAAACCAAAATATTTTAACTAATATAATATTAATTCTAGCTCTTTATATAAAAAAATATTTTATAAATATATAAATTAATTTAATATAAATAAATATGAAAATGTATAGTAATTATATATATATTATTAGCTAAATTAATATATATAATAATTTAAAAATAATGATAATAATATTTAATATAAATTAACTATATATATATATATATATATAATAATATTAATATAATAGAGTATTTTTTAAAATATTAAAAATATTAAGTTAATATTTATAATCTAAAAGTTTAATAGATTCTTCTTATAAATTTACTAAATATTAAATAGTTATTAGTTTTTGAAATCAAATTATTATAAAATTCTCTTCTACAATTTTTACTATATTTGAAGTTTAAGAATCTTTTCCAGTTTATCTATAATTTTTTATTATCATTGAATCTTTTAACTCAAGGTCTAATTTTTTTTATAACTAAATAAATTATTTACTACAGTTTTACCTAAACAGATACTAATTTTCTAAAATTATTTTCCTTAGTAAATTTAACTAAACTACTTTCTGAATAGCTAATTTTTAGTTAAATATATATGAAATAATTATATTATTAGCAAAAATTAGCTAATATAATTCTAGCTCTCTTAGCTTTACCCTTGAATAGTTCAAATAGATTAGAGTAATTACTTTAATTTAATATTATTTTTAGTATTTACCTCTAGTTTTTCTAAGCTTACATTCATTTTCTAAATAAAAGTAAGGCATTTAAACTTTTAAGGCTTTTAAGAATCTAAAATAAAATAAAAAGTAGCTAATATTTTATATATTAAAATATAATATATTAATAAATTATATTAATAGTATACTAATTTTTAATTAAATAGTATTATTAATATAGACTTTATTTTATAATTCTTATATTAATTTGTATCTTTTTCATAAAAGTTAAAAGCAACTTATAGCAATTAGAACAAATAGGCTTATCTACTAAAAGTTAATTAGATAAGCTTATATATATATAGTTTTATTATAACTAGTACTATTAATAATATTTATAAACTTTTATATATTAACTACCTTACCAAAGTAAGTATATTTTATCTTATTTAATCACTTTTATTAATTTTAAATTATATTGGTTTGTTTTAATTACTACTGCTTAAACTTTCTTCTCCAAAACAATTCTCATACTCTTAATACTTTATATTGAGTTTAATATTATTCTTCCTTTACTACTTTGTTTTTGTAATACTTCCAGTTTATCAAAGGTAACAATCCAGCAATATTAGCGTAATTATAGTATCAAAAATAGTCTTTTAAAAGTTATTGTTTCTTTTTTGACCTTTATTGAATGTGTTTATGATATAAAAAATAATAAGTTTAAAGTGATCTCTTTTCACACTCTTGAAAGACAAATTATCTGAGCTTAATTCCCCAATTAATATAAGTTCTGTGGAAATTTGGTTTGTTTAAGTTAAATGGAAAATTCATATCTGGAAGTGACGTTAAGTCCAATCCCACTACTTTCTACCAAACCACCATATTTCCACTTAATTAAAGCTATATATTAATCGATTAAAGGATGTCACATGTAAATTTTAATCACCATTACGATATACTAAATAAAGTTCAAGCGAGTAGGAGGACGTTGGAAGAATGCCAAAAAGGGTATTCCATTTACAATTATGACAGTTGGTAAAATTTGCATTTTTACTATTTTGAATTAACTTAGATAATGAATAGGTGCTTCTGGACTAGGTCGTGCTAGTTTTGTCAACACTTTATGTGAGAAGCAAGTTATGCCACCAAGAGATTACAGTTATATATCCAAACCTTTTGATACTCAACCATCCGAACCATTAACTATTAAAAATTATACAGTTGGTAATTATATAATGTTATAAATTAGCTAAATTAAAATAGAAATTGAGGAGGATGGTATGCGCGTAAGCTTAAGTATAATCGATACTCCTGGATTTGGTGATAATATTGACAATCAAAAATGGTATTTTATTAGCAATATTTTTTCTCATATATATAAGCTTTGATAAGATCCTAAACTACGTAGAGATGCAGTACGATAACATCTTAGCAGAAGAAACTCGTATTAAGCGTAACCCACGTTTTCAAGATAACCGTATCCACGCTTTACTTTATTTTATTACACCAACTGGCCACGGCTTACGTGAATTAGATATTGAATTGATGAAAAAGTTGGGTCCTCGTGTCAACATCATCCCAGTTATTGGTAAAGCGGATACTTTCACAACTGCTGAGTTGAAAGACTTTAAAGCTCGAGTTATGGAAGACATCGATCATTACCACATTCCCATTTATAATTTCCCATATGATCCAACTGAAGATGATGAAGATACTATCGAAGAAAATGAAGAGTTGAAAGTAATACTGCTTTTATTCCCTTGTGCTTATTTTATCTAGAAAATGCTTCCATTTGCAGTAGTTAGTCACGAAACAGAAATTCGTAATGGAAAGAATGATTTCCAAAGGGTACGTAGTTACCCTTGGGGCGTTGTTGATGGTATTTCTACTTATAAGAATATTTTTTAATTTTTTAGTCGATGATCCAGAACTTTGTGATACCGCAAGGTTACGTTTCATGCTTTTCAAGTAATTTTTTACAACGACAACTACTAAGATTCTAGTTCACATATGACTGATTTGAAACTACTGACTCATGATAATTTATACGAAAACTACCGTACCGAAAAATTATCACGCACTGGGGAGTACGATGATTATGAATCCATCAATATGGAAGATTCTATGCGTATTGAAGCTGAAAAGATGAAGATTGAGCGTGAGAAGGTAATGATACGAACATGTATATAAACTAACATGTATTGTAGTTGCAACAAGAGCGTGAAGCTTTAGACCGTGAACGTGAAGCTTCAATACGTCTAGCTCGTGAAAATGAAGAGAAATTGAAAGCTATGGAGCGCTCTACCTCTCAGTAATCATAAAATTAACTCAAGACTATCTTTATTTAGGTCTAATACACTTTATTTTTCAATCTTTAAGAAACTGTTATTTTTCCATTTTAACTTAACTTTTAAGAAGTATATCAAATAACTACTATAGTTTATTAAGTACAGGGCTAAGATGTATGATAATAAGCTTTCTGTACAATATTAGCTAGGATTTTTAAATATACTTATAAAGACAACAAGCTATATTTTGATTATTTAACTAGCTAAAAGTTATATATACATATTTTTATGTTGGTATAGATTTCAAATATTCATTTTATTTTATTTAATAAAAAAGTTGGAACAATTGCTTTTTGAAGGATTATCCTAGTATTTTTTTAGAAAAACTTGTAGTATTTTAAAAAGCTTTCTCTATATCCAATTTAAACACATAAAAAATAATAATTTTTGATGCTTAAAAAAGGTTTGTATACATTTACTACTGCTTATTATATTATTTTTTACCTTTTATTTTAGTTAATTGAAAATTAATTTAAGTAAAAAAATTACAAATATTGCTAAGAATTTAATATATAGGAATAAATATAGATTCTATTTACAGAATTATACTAAATTTTCCTTTTTAAATTTATATAAAAATATGCTTAAAATATAAAAAGTTTAGCTAAATAAGCAATAAAAGTAATTTAAGTTTATTAGTTAATATTTTAAAATACTAGTAGATTTATTTTTATATTTTTTACTAGTAGCTGCACCTTATTTATAGTATATTTATTTATATAAAGTTTATTATACTTAATAAATTTATTGAATAGTAGTTTTAAAAGTAAGTAGAAAGTTTTACCTAAGTATAACTAGAGGTAGCAAATAGAAAAGTAAGTATTAATTGAAAATAACTTATAATATTAAAAAATTATATAATAAAAAAATATACAAGATGCTAGTTAAAAAGACTTAAAATATTAAATAAAAAAATAATTATGTATAAAAGGCTTAAAAAGCTTTAAAAAATTAAAAAACTATTTATAAAAAAGTAGAAAAATTATAATATTATAGTTTAAGTTAAAAAACTTTAAAAATAAAAATAAAATATTATTTTTAAAAAGTTATAAGTAATAAAATACTATTTTAAATTTGTTATTAAAATAGTTTTATATTTTAGCTTAGTTATTTTAATAAATTAATACTAGTAATACTATATATAAATTATTTTTTTAAAAATTACTAACTAAAAAATTAGCTATTTTAAAAATAATTAATATTAATTTACAATTTTAATATAATTAAATTTTAAATAAATAAATATTGTTTAGTTATATATAAATGTATATTTTTAAAACTTTTAGTATATTTTACTAAAGTTTATATAAAATTAAAATTTTTGAAAGATAAATATGCTATAAATTAATATATTATTTTCAAAAATAATATACTTTTTTAAAATTTAAGTATATTAAAATATATCTAATAACTTAAAAAAATATTAAAAATTAAATATATTTATTATAATAAAATTAATAATATATTAAAAATTTTTAATATATTTATACTATTAAAATAAGTATTATAATAAATATATATATATATTTGAATTTTTCAATATTTATATCTAAGTTTTAGTTATATTATTAAAATTTTTATTTTATAAATCAGACTTTTTTAAACTATTTATTAATTTTTAAATTAGCTTTACTTATATAGCCTTTATTTAAATAAAAGCTAAATATATTTATTATAATTTTATAAATTATTACTATTTTTTCTTTACTATATAAAAAATATAACATATATTTTTAAATATATTAAAATAGTTTAATAGTTTTTTAAATAAAGCTATATTTTTATAGCTTTTAATTTTAAATACTAGTATTGAAACTATTTTATATATATATATTAAATATAATTTTTTTTATATTTAAAACTATATTTTAAAAGTTAACTTTAAAGTTACTAAATTAATAAATTAAAATTAGCTATATATTTAATACTTTTAGCTTTAAAGCTTTATTTAAGCAATAATGCTTTTTTAACTTATTTTAATAAGATATTATAGAACTAAAGCTTTGTTTTACTATTTATAATATTTAAAAGCTATCTAATTTTTTAAATATTTAAAGATTTTTAGTTATATAATAATAATAAAATTTTATAATTTTATAATTTTAATTTTTTATATTTAAATATAACTATATACTTTATTATAATATATAATATTATAAAAAATATAACTTTAAATATTTAAAAAAAAAATTAAATTAAATTTATCTAATATAAGGAAAATTTATTAAACTTTTAAATTATAAATATTAACTTAATATTTTTAATATTTTAAAAAATA
>JAWQFY010000983.1:0-16236 GCA_037055185.1 Capillidium rhysosporum
TATTAATTTTAAAAAAATTTATTAAGTTTTTTATATAGAAATTAGATTATTTTAAAAGTAGCTGATTTTATATATATATATAGTATATAAATATTTATAAAATAAAAAAATAAATAATAAATATATATATATAAAAGTATATTTATAATTTATTTATATTATTTTAATTATTTTAAGTTTAGTTTAAACTTAGTTTCAAAAAATTTAATATAATTAAGCTATATAATTTTTATAAAATTTTATTTAATATAGTTTAAAATATTAAATATAAATAAAAAGTAGATATATATATATATTTTACTGATTTATAGTAAATTAAATAAAAGTATATATTTATTAAAAAAATAACTAACTTTTTAATTTTAATAGTAGCTATAGCAAAATAGGATAAATATTAGCTAAGCTAATAAAGATAATTAAACAATTTATATTAAAAAAATATATAGTAGACAAAATAGCAAAATTAGATAATACTGTAACTAAAAAGTAATAAAAATACAAGTAAATTACTATAAAAACTAGATAAAAAAGTTGATAAATAAGATAAAATTATTAAGTAAAAGTTTATTAAAAAATTATAGTTATTAAAAAGATAAAATAATAATATATAGAGAAATTAAAAAGTAATAATAAATTGAAAATAAGAAAGTGTATATAATAATTAAAAATTATTATTTACTTAAAAATAATTATAAATAAAGATACTTTACTTATATAGTAGTAATAATAAAATAATAAAATATAAAATATATAATAATTTTACTTAATATAGTAAGTATAAGTAATATAGTTAGCCTACTAGAAAAATATTAATATAAAGTAAATATTTAAATATTTGATTTAAAAGTAGATTTTTTAAGTTTTAATTTAAAAAGTATGTTTTAAATTAACATTTTTAATTTTGAAAATATATCTGAAATTATAATAAAAGTTTTTAAAATCTAACTAGTTCAAAATAATTAAAAAATATGTTATTAAGTTTAACAGCATTTTCTTATTAATTAAAATTTACTTTTATTAATTATTACTTAAATAATTAAGTTTTACTATAATTTTATAAATATTAAAGTGGAATTATTTTTACTATACTATTATTTAAAAGCTAATTACTCTAAGTTAATAACCTTATATTAAATATAATTTTAAATTTATTTTATAAAGTATTTATAAGAATAGAAATTTTAAATTCTATCTTTAAATAAAACCTATCTAGTAAGTAGGTAAAAAATAATATTTATAATAAAATTTAAAGTATACTTAAATTTTTGAAATATAGAAAAATAAATTCACAGGACTGTTTACAACTCTCTCTAGGCCTAGATATTTAAGAGGTGAATTATAGGCTCATAATTGGTTAATTATACTGTTCTTCTCTAAAACTACCTTATAATGCATACTATTTGCAAATATAAATAAATTTTTGTTGCTATCTGCTTTGTGGTTAGGATTAAAAAAATGTCAAACTTTAAAGTTTGTATAAAAAAGCTAAAATACAAATAATAGTTTAGAATTCTTATAAGCCACATAGTCAAAGTTAATAAAAACATTTATTTTAACAATTACATATAGGTTAGCTTAAATTAAAATTTTCTTTATTTGTAATGTCTAGTTCAAAATTTATGAAAACTTTGAGTTAGTAAATAAATGCATTTATAGTATTATCTTAAATGAAATGCTATTATAAGTTTAAATAAAGATTTAATGAATAGTAAAAAATTGTGCAAATTCAACTTTCTTCATATCAACAAAATGCAAAGCTGATATAGTAGGTTGAGGATTGATCCAATAATATAAATACAGGTTAGTACATATGTACATAACCTCTACATTTTTTAGTCATACAAAAGCATTTATATTTCTCATTGCGTTTTCTGATAAGTTCCGCTTCCACAGAATCAATTTCCTCATCCTTATCATCAGGTTTGATTTCCTCGTGGTTTAAAGAGTAATCAAAACAAAGCTCCTCTTCCTTTTTGATATCTCTGGTGGTAAAAAAACAAAGCTTATATATGTCGGTATTCTGATGTCCAAAAAAGACAGGGTAGACCGCTAGGTTGGGATCACAAGAATGGTTGAAGAAGTGAGTAAAATTGCCATAGCGGTAAGCATCGATGACGTACTGACAATCTTCGCTAGGACCAGAGTGAAAGTCCAAATCAAATAGGTAGGAATTGCCTCGCTCATCATAAGCGGTACCACGATTTTCGGCTTCGTCATTGGTAATAATCTCACCTAGGTACTCGCCCACAAAAGTACCTCGCTTCAAAGCGTTGAGAGACCGGACCCCCCAGCCTTTATTCTTAAATTTGTATAGCTGTAGGTTAGCCAGTGTTTCGCGTTGGGTGATTCGGTTCACGCACTTTTTGTTGCAACCGCAATTAACGTTACATTCGTAAATTGGAAAACCAATAGGCAAATTAAGTAAACCTGTTGAATCGTAAGGGCATAGCATACCCGATGGGTAACAGAAACAGCTCTTAGGGTTCTTACAGCTTCGTTTACACACGCAACCTGCTATAAATTCTACGTCCGGTCTGGGAACTCCATCATAATATATCATCTTTGTAGTGTACTTGAAATCAGCTGGGGGGCCAACCCTATCCACTTTATTCACCACCGATATAGGCGGACCGTTATCAATGTTAACTAACTTTAACATATCATAGATATGCGTAGGTAAATAAGTCAAATTTTTGATTTTGTCGGTGGTCTCGTATCCGCTAGGATCGTACGGCGTTTTTAAACTGGTACTTTGGGGTGTAAATTTAGTTGAATAGTTATAAATTCTTATAAGTTCACTACACCCAAGATCGGCTTTAGGGAGCCAAAGGTTATGATCGAAATTATAGTTCTTCCAAAGTACTAGGTATTCAACAAAACCCTAACTAAATTAGACTAAAAACTTAAAAATAAATTACCGTTGTTAGATTATCACGTTTAGCTACTATCATCTCAACCTTTTAATTATCAATAAAAATCTAAAAATAGAATTTACTTCAAAGGTGACCTTCTCTCCAATGTATACTACGGAATCTGAAAGATTATTATTTTCATCAATATCAAATGATGGTAGTTCTTGAGTATTTAATTCATTTTTTGAGCTTATGCTTTCAGTGGAATTAGTAATAAGATTCTGTAAGCTGTTTAAAGTAGGAGTTTGAAAGATAGAGTTAGTATCAGTAGATCCAAAAGGCTGCTGTAAAGTTAAAGGTAGAAGGGGTTCTGGTGAAGAGTTGTAACTTATCAATTTCTGAGGAAAAGGTTTATTTTCTTCAGTAGCTAAAGTTGAAGTTGAATAAAAGCTTGAAGTTTTAACTTGTAAAGCTTTAGTAAGAGAATTATTAAAGTCAGGGCTGCTATTAAAACCAATACTTTTTGAAAAATAGTTATCTATTGTAGTTTGATACTCTTTTTTTGTAGCACCTGTAATGTTAGTATAAAAGTTATCAGACATATTTAAATAAAATTATAGATTGAAAAATGTGAGATAAAAAATATAATCAAAATTCAGATCAAAAGATCTAAATTGCTGTTATTTATATTTTAATTAATACAAATTCTAAAATTAGGTATCTTAATTTATATCTTATTGGTTTACAGAAAAACTGACCAATTAAGTAGAAAAAATCGATGTCATTTTTGGCTATAATTAACTATAACGTTTTTTAAACAAATCCAAATTTGAACTAGCCTAAATCAGCAAATAAGAAAACCAACCCTTTAATATATTTGATCATCATATTTCCTCTAATTAATTCTAAAAATAGAATCTAAAGCAAATTAATATGAATATCAAAGCTTCAAAATATTACTAGCTATAGTAGTATAAATGTATACTTTAAAATGTCTATAAATATAAATTTTATTTAATTAAATACTATTGTTTTTTTAATTTTACTATTTTTTTCTAACTTTTATAATAGATTTTTCTTATTAGGCCTCTATTTTCTCTTATTATTTATTTTTTAAAATTTATTATAAGTAAAATACTTAATTAAATTGCTTTTAAAAAAATATATTATTTTTATAAATATTGAAAATTATTAAAACTATATTTTTTTAAGTTTAATAAATTCATTTTTTTATTATTTTAAGTTTTATATAAAGTATATATTTTATAAATAATATATTTATATATTTTTATTTTTTTAGCAAATATTATAAAAAGTAATATATTTATTTTAAATAAATACTATAATATAAATAAACTTATTTAATAAAAATATTAAATTAAGCTTATTAATTATCAATATATATTATTTATAATCTAAAAAGTATTAATATATAAGTATAATGATTTATAATAATAGTATAATATATTTTATATAGTTTTTTAAAATATAAATATATAACTAAAATACTAACTAAAAACAATAAGTTTATAAATAGTTATTAATTAAATAATTTTTATTTTATTTTACTTAATTTATAAATTTTAGAAAATTTATTATTATAGATTATTATTAATTTCAAAATTTTAGTATTAATATATAGTTAATTAAATAATATTAAAATTTAAATTTATTTAAAATAAGTTAATAAAGCTTTTAGTAATATAATTAATTTTTATAAAAAAATTTAAATATTTATAATAATTTTTTTCTTTAATAAAAAATAAATTTATATATTTTATATTATATATTTAAGTTAATATTTTAAACTATTTTATTAAATATTTAAAATTTATATTAAATTTTTTATATATTTAAATTTAAATTTAAAGGCTAGCTAAAAGTAGTATATTTAATAATAATATAACTACTATTTTTAATATTAGTTATAATTTATTATTTACAATATTAATATTCTATAAAAAATTTATAAATTATTTTATTATATATATTTAATTTTAAGTTTGTTTAATAAATATATTAGTTATTATAACTTTTTAAAATTAATTCAAAAAAAATTAAAATTTAATAAAAGTTTTTTATAAATTAAAAATATAATAAATATATACTAGTATTAAATAATTAAATTATAGGCTAATATTAAAAACTTAATATAAAAGTAAACTTATTTAAAAATATTTTAAAATAAAATTAAGTTAAGTTAAAAGCTAGCTAAAAGTAATATTTTAATAATAATATAACTACTGTTTTTAATATTAGTTAAAATATACAACTTATTAAATATTTAAAAAGGTAACTAATTTTAAATTAAAAATTAAATAAAAAGTTTAATTATTTAATAAAATTAAATAAAATTTTAATATTGTAATATAATTTAAATATACTATAATATAAGCTAAAAATTATAATATTTTTATTAGTATATTAAACTTAAATACTTATTACTTTAATTTTATATTGATATTATTTTTTAGTAAAAGTTAAACTATTAAAGTATTTAATAATATTAACTTACTATTAAAAAAATTACTAATTTAAACTTTTTTAATAATATAGTTATTATATTATTAATATAATAAAAAATATTTTTTTAAATAATTTATTAATATTTTATTTTATTTTAAAAATAATACTACTTTTATTTTATATAGCCTACTTAGCTTTTTTATAAATAAATAGTTAAGTATACTATTAAAGAATTTTTTTTACTTTAAATAAAATTTTATATATTTTATTTTTATATTATCAGTATAATATATTTTAAAATTTCAAAATATTATCAAGTTAAAATACTTAATCTAAACTTAAGTAAATACTAAAACTTAGATATTTATCTTTTAGTTAAGCTTATAAAAAACTAAAATATTTAATTTTTATCTAAGCTTTCAATTAATTAAGTTACTTATTTTTAAACTAACTACTTAATAAAAACTTAAAAAATATTTTTTTTTATATTAAAAAGCTTAATAAAAAATATATATTATTTTAAATATATATATATAAATAGTTACTTTAAAAATTTAACTAAAAACTTAAGCTAAAAAAGTTAGCTAAAAATAGTTATATATATTTATATTAATTTGCTTATATTTATTAAAAAGCTATTAAAATTTAATATAATTTACTAAAAATTATTATAAATTTTTACTTTATAAGTTATAAAATATTATATTTAAAATATTTTAAATAGTAATTAAAATTTATATACTTATTAACTATTATACTATAATTTTTAAAAATATATTATATATTAAAATTATAAATATATACTTAAGATTTTTTATATAACTATAAAAAACTAAAATTTTATTATATATTTTAATAAAAAAATAAGTTTTAATTAATTTTTATTAAAATTTTAAAGTAAGCTTTTTACTTTTTTTATTTAATAAAAAAGTATATAATATTATTAAAAATAGTAAAAATTAGTATAAAATATTACTTTTATTTATTTTTAGTAAAGCTGCAAATTTTTTTTATAAAAATTAAAAAAAGTATATTTAAATATTATAATATATTATAATATAGTTTTAATATTAAAAAGTATTATTAAAGTAATTTTAAAAAAAATAAGCTTAAAAGTTTTATTTTTAAAATATATAAATTATTTAAATAGTATTACTTAAACTTATATAGTAAATTTATTAAATAATATATTTTTATAATATTGCTATTAAAATAAAATTATAAAAATTAGTTTAATTAAAATTATAAACTTTATAATATATAGCTATAAATAGTATATTAAAATACTTTTTTAAAATCTAATTATATAATTTATAGTTATAAGCTATAAACTTTAAATTTTAACTATTTTATAATTTTTTTAAATTAGCTTTATTACTATTTTACTTTATTACTATATAAAACTATATATAATTTTTAATTATATAAAAGGCTAATTAAAAAGCTTAATATTAGTATTTTATATATTTAGTATATAAAGCTTTAATATAATTTTTATTTATTATAAAAGTATAAATAATAATATTAAATTAAAGCATTAATATATTAAAATAGCTTAATAGTTTTTTAAACAAACTTTTTAAAAAAACTTAAAATTAAATATTTTGTATAAAGTTATATATTTTTATAGCTAAAGTTATAAAAATATTAATATTAAAATTATTATATATATATATTAAATATAAGTTTATATATGCTAAAAGCTTTATTTTTAATATATTAAGTATTTTTTATATTACTAAAATATAGTTTTAATAATTAAATTTATTATGTTTAAATTTGTATTAAAATATATTATATTATATAATTAATATTTTTAGCTAATAATTAAATATATTTATTATTTTTTAAATTTGTATTTATTTATATAAATTTAAAAGTAAAACTTTTATATTCTAATAGCTATTTTTTAAAAACTGGTTTAATAATATATTATAATATTAAAATTTTATTATAGTATTTTTTAAAGCTTGCAAATTATTTAATTTTTTTTCTTTATATAGTAAAGAAAAAAGTATCTTAAAATATTTAAAAGTAAGTAATAATTAAACTTATTTAATAAAGTTAAATAAATTAAGTTAATATTTTAGCTTTTATAAAATTTAAATAGTATTTTACTAAGCAAAATACTACTAAAGCTATATTTTAATATTTTATAACTTTATAGTTTATTTAAACTAATTATAAATTAATATATAAAGTATATAAGTTATATATATCTATATATATATTTATAGTATAAATAATTATATATTTTTTTACTATTTAAGCTATACTTAAATAATAAAAATAAAATATTTAATTAAAGATATACTTTAGTTATTCTTAGTTATATTTTTAATTAGATAACTATATTATAAAAATAGTATATTCTTAATATATATATCTAATTTTATTTTTATAGCTTAAAGCTATAAATAGTTATAAGTAAATTTTTTTTATTAATATTTAATAATTTTACTATTAATATTCTTATAATAATATTTTAAAATAATATTTTTAAAAAACTATAAGTTATTTAAATATATAAATTTATTATTATATAATAAAATTGCAATTTTTTATATTATATAGCTAATAAAAGTTATATTTAGTTATATTATATATATATTATACTAATATTAAGTATTTTATTTAGTATAAAAAATGACTCTTAGTTTTTTATATAGTAAAAGTTTATTTATATCCTAAATTATTATATTTTATTAAGTATTTAATTTAATAATAAACTTATAAGCTTTATTAAATTTTTTACTTAAAGGTAAGTATTTTAGCTAATATATATACTTAATTTAAAAATAAGTATATAAATTTTATTATATAATTAAGTTTAAGTTAAATGTTTAAGCTTAACTATACTTTAATATTTTAAAAATATACTATAAAGTAATATAAAAATAAAGTATAAAAAGTTTAAAGTAAAAAGAGTTTTTTTATAATATACTTAATAATATATTTATAAAAAGTTTAGGTATACTATAAAGAGTAATATAAGTAATTTATTTTAATAGCTGCTAAATAAGTAGGCTTATAATAAATATTACTTTAAAAGTATATTAAGCTATTAAAAAATTATTTAAAAAGAAAATATAAGCTTGTATAAATAATAAAATAATTATATAATTAAAAAGTTTTAAATAAAAGCTTACTTTAATAGTAAGGTTATATTATAGTTTTTTTAATAGTAAAACTTCTAAAGTAAAAGTTATTATTTTAGCTTAAATTTATAATAAAATATTAATATTAATATAAAGTTAAAGTAATAAGTATTTAACCTTAATATATTATCTAAAATAGTATAGTTTTAGCTTAAGATATAGTATGTTTAAATTTATATTATATAAGTATTAATTTAATTAATATATTTAAACTTTTAAATAAAATATAATAAACTTTATAAAATATATATAAAAAGTATATAATATTTTTTTATTTAATATATATATATAGTAAAAATGTAATATTTAGTTTTTAGTATAATATTAGTAGTACTCTTTACATTATATAATATAAAATACTATAATACAAAAATAATAGTAAATATAAGTATTTATATAAATAAGTTAGTAAATAGTAATAAAATAAAGCTAACTTAATTATTAATTATAGTAGAAATAAATATAAATATCCAGTAAGTAATATAAATAAGAAAAATTAGTAGTAATTTAGTAGCAAAATTAATATATATTTGTAAATAATTTAGATTATAGATAGTAATAGCTATAAAAGCTATAAACTAACTAGTAAAAAAAAAGTATTTAAATCTAATATATAGAATTTATAAGAGAAAATAAAAGTATTTATAATTTTAAATAGCTTTTATATATTTAGCAAATTAAAAAAATATAAAAATATAAAAATAAGAAATAAATATATATATTTTACTATTATATAGCAAAGACAGCTTTATAATCAATTTTGTTTAATTTGAAATAGTTTTATGAAAAGTTAAATTATTAGCTATTTATGACATTTTATTACTTAGCAATTTTATAAGTTGCTGACTCAATAATCATTCTTATCATTTTTTATCTTCTTTCCCAAGTTTAATTAATTTTTATTACCTTTTTCTTATTTTAAATGATGAAATTATATGAATCTATCTTGACAATTTAATCAAAAATTTGAACAAAAAATATTCTTTATTTTATTATTTTTACTTAATAACTTACAAGTTCAATGTCTATAAACAAGTCTAGTATAGCCACCAGCACTGCATAATAAAAAACTTTACTTTATCAATGTACAACAAATTCTAATAGCTGATAGCTTAAATTTTTTACAAAATTACTTTAAATATACTAAATTACTTACTAAGCTGACATTGCCATACTATAATAAGATATTTTTATTTATTTCTTATTTTTGTTTTATTATTATTACTCTATTTTGCTGGAGATGTAAAGGCTATTTGAAATTACAGATGCTTTTGTCTCCTCTTATAAATCCTATATATGGAATTTAGTTGCCTCTTCACTATTAGATAGTTTGCGGTCCTTGTAGCTATTGCTACCTATAATTTAGACTACTTACAAATATATGTTAATTTTACTGCCAAATCTTTGCCAATATTGCTTACTTACATTACTTATTAGGTAATCAAGTTTTTTGCTATAATGATTAATAACAAAATCAATCTTACACTATTGCTATTTACTAAATTTTTTGTATAAATGCTTATATTTATTACTACTTCTACATTGTAGTATTTTGTATTGTATAATGTAAAAATTGCTATTAGTATTATACCAAAGACCGGATGTCATACTATTATAATTTGTTATAAGTTAGTAAGATAAAATTTTTTATTAATTAGTACTAGTAGCTATATTAAACTTATTTTTAAATATTAAACTTATAAGTTTTTAAGTAAAAATAATAGAAAAAAATTTTTTTTTTTAAAATTCTAATTAAATTATCAAAATTTGTTATATAAAGTTGTTAATATAAATTAGTATAATTTTATTATTTAAAATTAGTAAAAAATAATAAAAATTAAATAAGCTTAAAAAGAAAATATTTAAAAAAATGAAAATAATTATTAAGTCAGCAACTTATAAAATTGCTAATTAATAAAATATTATAAAAAGCATATATATAACTAGTAATAATAATTAAATAAAACTTATAAATAAAAGCTTTAAATTTTAATAAAGTATTTTAGTTTATAGTTTATAGCTTTAAATTTTAATTTTATAATACTAAGTTAAAAGTAGTAATAGTAATTAATTTTACTAGTAGAAAAACTTAGTCTAAATATAGTAGATACTTATATAGTTAATTAAATATATATTTAACTATTTATATATTAGATAAATAAAGTAGTTTATATAAAATAAATAATTTACAACTTTAGGTAAAAAGCTTGGTATTTTAATAAAAAAGTTTAATAAAAAAAATAATAAAACTAATAAAAATTAAATTAATAATAAGTTGTTTATTAAATAAAATTATATTTAAAATATTAAACAAAGTTTTAAATTTGCTTTTCAGTTATTTTTATATACTTTTTATTGATATTACTAAGTATAACTAAGCTATACTAAGTTTTATATTTAATTTTTATTTATTATATTAAGTAATACTTAGTAAAATAAAATTAGTATTTATTATTTTATTAAAAAAATGAAAAGTATATAAAAGTTTAAAAGAATAAATATTAATAAAACTTAGTTAAATAAGCTAAATAATAAAGTTTATAATATTATATATTTAATAAATATAATATATTAGTTTAATTATAATATTTTTAAAATTAATATATATATTATTATAAATATAACTTGGATTAATTTTAAATAAATATTATATATTAAATAATTATTACTAAATTTTTTTATAAATTTTACTTTTAATAAGTAAAATATTTAAAAAAAATAAAGTTTAACTTATTATTTCAAAAATATTACCAGTTTAAATATTTAAACTACTATAAATAAAATTTTATAGTTTAATATTTTAAAGTTTAAAATATTTAAATTAAATTAAAATAAACTTTTTTTAATTTAATAAATATTATTATTTAGTATATTAAGTTAAAAAATAAAATTGTATAAAATACTAAGTTAATTATAAATATATATTTTTTTTTAAATCTATTATATTAATTATATTATTTAAATATATATAATTTATTTATAAAAAATTTTATAAAAATATAGTCTAATTTTTAAAAAAAAATATAATAAATACTTTTAAATTAATTAAATTTATGTTATTTATTAAATAATATAATTTAAAAAGTTTAATAATTAAAATATTTTCAATAAAAATTAAGGTTAAAAAATCTAAATAGCTACTAATAATTAAAAAAACTTTAAAAATAATATTTATAAAATTAAAGTTTATCTTTTTCTTTATTAACTATTTTTTTAATTTAGTAGCTTAGTAAAAAAACTATATTTAAATTAATTACTTTTAAATTTAAATATTGTCTATTTAAATAATTTTTTCAAATTATTTTTTAATAAGTAAAGTATTTATTATAAACTTTTGCCATTTTTTAATTTTATAATTTATTTTAAATATATAACTTATAGCTTTTTTTTACTAATAAATTTTTAAAGCTTTTTACTTTTTATTATAAAATAAAATTTTAAATTTATATTAAAAAGTTTTTTTACATATTCTAATAATAATTTAAAATTATTAAATATTTTTTCTAAAGTAATACTTTAATATTAAAAGTATTTTTATTAGATTTATACTCTTTATACCTATTTTTTAACTTAATGTAACTAAAATTAGAATTAATAAATTTTGTATTTTTAATTTTAGTAAGTTTTTCTACTTAAAAACACTCTTTTTAATAAAATTTATAAAAAGTACAAAGCTAACTTTTATATAATTTAAAATTTTTATAAGTTGTAAATTATAATTTTTTATTAGTTTTTACTATTTAAGTTATTACTTATAGCAAACTTTTTATTTTTCTCTTTTTTCACCTTTTAATTTTGTTTTTTTAGCTGCCTTTTAAGCTTAAGTTATTAATTTAAGCTACTTAAAATTATATCAAAGTAAATAAATTAAAAACTATATATTTAGCTTTATTTATATCATCTTGCTACCTTTTTTACTTCTCTTTACATAAAACTTTTCTGCTTTATTTCTCTTAGTATACAGTAACTATATATTTAGAATATTATATCAGCCTTACTGTTTTTGGCTAACTTACTATTTTGAATATTTTTAATTTAGCAGCAGATTTAAGTTACTTTTCTGGCTCTATTTTCCCTAAAATTTGTCTTGCTGTTGCAGTAGTAATGTCCATTATTTAGATTATTTGCATATTATACATTGTGTATTCTATTGAGGCTTTTCCCTTCTTTCATTTTCTGCTTTTGTTCTTATTTAAACTCTATACATTATAAGAAGCTGGTCTATCTATATAACTAGCTTCAGTGATCTGTTGAAGATAAATATGTACTAGGGTTGCTTTAGTACTCTCCTCTTTTTCCTTCTCCTTTTTCTACAACTGAATAGCCTCTGAGAGTTTGCCAACTAATAAAAAAAATTAAAAATTTTGAATTTCTTTTTAAATTTAACAATTAAATTTATTTTCACTTTTATAAACATACTTTAAAAATTTTAAAAATACTATTTAAAAAAAAAGTCATTAATTTAAATTCTAAATAAGTTTTTTTACCAAATAGTTTTTCAAACATGAAAAACCTAATAGCTTTAAAATATATCTTTGAGAACAGTATTAAATATGTATATAAAGTAACAAGTATGAAAAAAAAGTATAAAAAGTATATAAATTTACTTATTTTTTCATCTAGTAGAAAGTATATTGTATATGTCTAAATCTCAAAAATATTCAACAGCTACATCTCCAACTCCAATTAAATTTATAATTTAAATTAAAAATTCCTACCATTCTTCAAGATAAATCTGTCTGGTTCTTTACCCTCTTCGCTGTTCACACATTTCATCCAGACTTTGAAAGGTTCAATAATTTCCCTTGGCTCGTAGAACATACCTTGAATAAAATCTTCTAAATGGTCGTTACATCTATGAGGTTTAGGTAATTTTCTTGGGAAACCTTTATGGTCTTTGGAAGGTAGTACATCGTAATCAAATAACGCTTTTTTAGTATCTTCTGAGGAGGTGGATGAAGGTGGAGGTTGAGTTGCTTTCGTTTCAGGTTGGTTTGAATTTTTATCCATTTTGTTTTTTGGCTTATTATTTGAGTTAGCCGAGATTGTACAAAAGTTTAATTTTTTTACAAAGCAGTTTTTTAGCAAGCCCTAAAGTTCAAAAAATCAGGAAAGAGAACTCAAACTTTACCAATAGCTATACGTCATAAATTATTCGAAGTTGGACAGTTGTCAGCATAAAAGTTGAGCCAAAAACCTTGAAAGAATCAGTTTATTTTTACAAACTAAAACTAAAACAATCAGTTAGCCTTATGATGAACAGAACTGTTAGAAGAATTAGAAAGGTAAGTTATAACATAAAAGAATGTAATTCCTAACTAAAAAATTGCATATGTAGTTAAACTTAGTTAAGACTATTAAGTTTTCATCCAACTACTCGGTACGTCCTAATCATTTTTCAATTATCGAACTAATATATATTTTATTGTATAGACTGGTACTTTACCTCAGACGTTTTCCGTTGTAGGTTCAGGACAAATGGGTGTTGGAATAGCTTTAGTAGGTGCCAAAGTTGCTAAACTACCCAAAGTCTATCTTTACGATCATAGCCCTATAGCCCTCGAGAAAGGTCATAAATTCTTACAAAAGCTGTTGGAAAAGGATGTCTCTAAAGGAAAACTACAAATTTCGGAGAAGGAAGAGATCTTGAGTCGCATTGTAGCAACTGATAATTTGGAGAAATTAGAAGATAGTCAGTTTGTAGTCGAAGCTATTGTTGAAAACTTGGATATCAAGAAGCAGTTGTTTGCTAAATTAGATACGATTTGTCAGAAGGATGCTATTTTGGCTACTAATACTTCAAGTATACCTATAACTAAAATTGCTTCAAGTACCAAACGTCCCGAACAGGTAAATCTTTTTTTATAAATTTTGTCCCGATTTTTAATTTTATATCTATTTTATGTAAAGGTTATTGGTATGCATTTTATGAATCCAGTTCCAGTTATGAAGCTGGTAGAGATAATCAAAGGTTTATCCACCTCTCAGCAAACTTTAGCTACTACTTTAGCTTTATCTAAAGCTATGGGTAAAACTACCACCACATCCCTAGATACTCCTGGATTCATTGCTAACCGTCTACTAATGCCTTTCATCAATGAAGCTGTATTTGCTTTACAAGAGGTATAATATAATCATGTGCTATTCCTATTACTAACTTTAAACTTGATTTTGTTATTTGTATATTTCAGGGTGTTGCGACTAAAGAGGATATCGACCTAACTATGCAGCTTGGCACCAACCACCCAATGGGACCACTCACCCTGGCCGATTTCATTGGATTAGATACATGTCTTTCCATCATGGAAGTTCTACATAACCAGATTGGCGATTCTAAATATCGACCAGCCACCTTATTGAGAACTTATGTAGATGCTGGATACCTTGGTAAGAAGGTGGGTAGAGGATTCTATGATTATCAGAAATAAAAGTTAGGGGTAAAGTGTTGAAATGTTTTTTACCTTTTTTCTATAGAATTTAAATATGATAGAACTTGAGTGGTCTTATATTTTCTGGATCTGTAAATATTCTATAGATTTAAAAAAATGATTTGCAACAAAATGATTGTACTTCAAACTACAATAAAGATAGTATCAAAATTTTAGCCATTAAAATACATTAAGGAAATTTATTATAGGTTTACTATATCTTAAAACTGATTATTCAAGCTTGTAATATGCAGTAGATGTCATAAACTGATATTTGTTTGCTACTTTAAGTTTTATACTATTTTATATAAGTTTTAATCTTTTGATAAAAATAAAGGCTTATTAGATTATTAAAAATATTCAACTAAAAAAAATATATTAATTAATAAAATTATATATTACTTTTTATATATTTAAATATATTATAAAAAAATAATTTGTATAAAATTTAAATAAACTAAGAATAATAAAAATCTAGCAGTAGGTTTATAGGCAACAATTAAATATAAATAGTAATACTATATAAATGTTTTATTTAGATAATAAAAAACATATATATATTTAAATAAGAAGGCTTAAAAATAATATATATATATAATTAGCTACTTCTAAAAATAATTAAAATTTAAATATTTTTTAGCTATTATTTATAATTTTCTAAAGTATATTATTATAATATAATAAAATAACTTACTATAATAAATTATACTATATTTTATTTTAATTCTTTTTTTATTTTATCTTTTTTCATTTAAATTTTCTACTTTTTAAAAGTTTGTTTTAAATTTAAAGTATTTTTAATAAGTTATTTAGAATTTTTTTTAATTAGCTAATTTTCTAAAAATATACTAATAAAAATAAAGTTTATTTTTATTAGTATATTTTTATTTTTTATTTAGTTTTTTAAATTTTTTCTATTATATTATAGTATAATTATTAGCATATTTATATTTTTATCTAGTTTAATAATTTTATAGTAGTTTTTATTATTTTTATAATTATAATTTAAATTTATTTTAACTATTATAAGATTAAAATATTTTATAGCTAATAGGTTTTTTATTTACTTAGTTAAAATATATTTTTTAATTTTATACTACTTTTTTAATTAAAAGGTTTATTTATTTTTATACTAATAATAAATTTATAATAATTTGCTAAAATATTTATATATTTATATATTAAAAAACAACAAAAATTTTAAATTATAATTATTAAAAAAATAAAATACTATTATTTATACTATATATACTTTATAAAAGCAATAGCAAAAAAGTAAGCTAACTACTATAAAAATTACTATAATTAAATATATATTAAGAGATAATTATA
>JAWQFY010000984.1:0-16222 GCA_037055185.1 Capillidium rhysosporum
ATTACCCGGTTACCGACATCCTTCAGATGATGGGTAGAGCAGGTAGACCTCAATTCGATACCTCTGGTATTGCACGTATCTTGGTACTGGATAAGAAAAAGAATTTCTTCAAAAAGTTCTTACACGAACCTTTCCCCGTAGAATCCTCTTTACACACCTGTCTTGACGACCATCTTCTGGCCGAAATCGTTGCTAAGTCAGTTCGTTCTAAGCAGGAGGCTATGGATTATTTGACTTGGACCTACCTGTACCAAAGACTACGTATGAACCCATCCTACTATGGTATGGAAGATGGTGAAGAGATCAGCGTCAATAAGTACCTCTCTGCTCTGGTAGACCGTACTTTCGACAAGTTGTTGGATGCGGGGTGTATCGCACCGGATGCGGAAGGGCAGTCATTCGACTCTGTTCAACCTACCAAGTTAGGCACTATAGCCACCTTTTATTACCTGTCCCACCAGACCATTCGTAACTTCTACAAGAAATTGAAACCAAATCTGGATCTGATCGCCGTCCTGGGTATCCTTTGTGACAGTATTGAGTACGCTGAATTCGCAGTACGTCATAATGAAGACCTTGCGAACCAAGAATTGGAACGTCAGCTGCAGTTATCCATAGCCCCCAGAGCGTACGACTCCCCTCATGCCAAAGCATTACTCCTAATCCTAGCGCACCTTTCACACCATCCCCTACCTTCCCCCGACTACGTTACTGATACCGGCTCGGTACTCGACCAAGCTATCCGTATCTTACAAGCTATGGCAGACGTAACTGCTTATTTAGGATACTTCGACACCTTACTTACAGTAGGTTTCGCACTCCAGGCTCTACGTCAGGCTCGTTGGCCCGATCAATCAGCTCTACTCACCCTACCCAATATCTTAGAGATGGATCAGGTGATTAAACTAGCAAACTGTAAGACTAAAATCGACTGCCTTGCTAAACTTGTCTACTCCACCAAGCAACAACAATCCGATACTTTAAGAGTTCTCAAGCTGGATACCCACCTCTTCAACCAACTCACCAACACTCTCCACTACCTACCTCAAACTACTATACAATTGGATAAGGTAAGTAAAGACAACAAGATTAAAGTCAAAATCGGCACTGTCAACGAGATCAAAGGTACTTTACATATCCGGAGATTCTTACCCTACAGCGGTATAGCGTACACCCCAGGACTCAATAAAAAACAATCTGAGGTCGTATGGGTGTGCCTCGTTAATTCAGGTGGTAATCAAATCCTCTGCTTTAAAAGGGTTTCCCTGCCCGAACCTTCCACCGATCTTAACAAGAGCAACAAAGGTAAAGGTAACGAGGAATTGATGAAATTGAAGTTTGAGCTCAAATTTCATACCGAACCTAGCTTCCTAGAACAAGGTTTGATTATTACAGTATTGAATGACTGTTATTTAGGATTGGAGTTTATAGTTCCTATTGAATTAGAAGTTTAAGGATTCAAGTTATCTAATTAATATAGCTCAATGAAACTAACAATGGTTTTTAATTATACTTTGAAGTTTGAGGCATTTTTTATAGTATAAAGTAAATGTTTGTTAAAGCTGCTACATAATACTAAACAGTATTGTATTGCTATACTATATCAAATTAACTTGCTACTATCAAATATAACTGGAAGCAATTTTTATTAGATAGTTCTAAAGTTTTTAAAGATATAAAACATTTTAAAGATATAAATTTTAATTTAATATGAATAATTAAACTAGTTATATATTTATAAAAAGTGTAAATTACTTATAAAATTATGAAAACAGAAGCTTTTTTATTTTTTAGAAAAAAATAATGGTTATTAAGTCACTAAGTATAATAATTTATTAAATAATTTATTAAGCTTTTTATAAAATTTTATAAACTTAGAGAAAAACCTAAAATAATTAATTATATATTAGCTTTGCAAAAAAAATTTACCTTAATATATATAAGTATTTTAAAGTAGGTATAGCATTTTATAAATTTTAATTTTATAGCTTAAATAAATTATAAAGTTAAGTTTTAGCTTAATTTTAAACTTAAGTTTAAATTAAATTTAAATATAAACTTTTTTTACTTTTACTTTTAAATTAAATATAAATTTTAATTTATACAGTACTTAAATTTTAGATAAAAGTACTTAAAAGTTAAAAAAATCTTTAAAAAAATAAAAAGATAAAAAACCAAAATTGCTAAAATTTAAACAGAAAATTAAAATAAAATACATTTTAAAGTATTTAATAAATTTGTAATATTAAAGTAATAATTAGTAAGAAATAAATTATTTTTCAATTTTTAAAATAATAATAAACTTTTTAAGTATATATAAAAGTATTAATAATAGTAATTAATTTTTAATACTTGCTAATAGCTATTCATTTTAATAAAAAGTAAAAGATAATTACTTTATAAATATTTTATAGCTATTATACTATATTAATTTAATATTAACTTTAAAAGTTATTTTTAATTATATTTTTATATTTAAATTAACTATAATAGTATTTTTTATTTTAATATAATATTTATTATAATAATATTATAACTTATATTATTAAATATTTACTTTAAAATATAAACTAATTTAGCTAAATAGTAAAGTTTTTTAATTTGATTTTAGTTAAAAGTTTATTAACCTTTTTTTAAAATTTTAAATATATTAAATTATTATTATAAATAATATATATTATATATATATAATTAAGTTTTTTATATTTTATTTTATTTAGGCTAAAAATTATTATATTTATATTTTTATTATTAATTGTATAAGTTATTATTATAAATGATATAAATATAATATAGTATATTATTTACAAATAATAGTAATTTATTCCAAATTTTTTAGAAATTTTATAAATTAAAAAAGTAATTTTTAAATATATATAAAATTTTTAAATTTTTTTATTTCAAGTTTTTTTTATTTTTATTTTAAAAAAGCTCAAATCATTTTTAATAAAAATTATTAATATATAAATTTTTATTTAGCTAATATTGATAAAAGCAATAATTTATATATTATAAAATATAATTAATTTTTTTCTTAATTTTATTTTATTTAGTTTTTAATTATAAAACTAGCTGCTTTTAAAAGTAGCTAATTATATATATATATATTTTATGTCTTATAGGTGTAGTAATAAAATGCTTTACATTTATTATAGCTATATTAGCTTAATATTAATTGTTACATAATATGGCTGATTTATTTAGGCAAACAGATGAATCCAATTGTTTAATTTTAAATTATATATATTTAATAAATTTCCTTAAGTAGCAGTATAAGTTAACTAAGCATTATATCTAAGTTGATGTAAATTTAAGATATAAGGAATTTCGAATTCTAAAATATATTCTTAGTAAATTTTATAAGAACTAAACTTGATCTAAAAATGAGGTAGGTAAACCCAATTTTTAAAATTAAAAACTAGTTAAGTTTATTAATAAAGGAAATTTAAAAAATGTGCTTAAGAAAAATTAATAGTGTGGAAAAGATCGCTTGGCTTAAACCTACCATTATAAAACACAATTGATAAAACGGTAGTACAATTATAAATAATAACGAAAAAGTACACCAATTAAAAACTTAGGTAGAACGGGTAGAGCTATACTTAGCTATATTTTATATGGACCCAAAAAATATTTATTTTAAAAGAATGAAATCCTAAACTGCAAAAACCTAGCTGTTAAAAAATTAAACAACAACGGACCAATCTGATTCGATCTCACCATGCTGGATAGCTAAAATAGTATCGAAGAACTTCTTGGTGATGGGACCGGCCTGGGAGCTAGAATCTTTAGGGTCTAAAGGAATTTGGATAGATTGGTCCTTGTATACGATTTCACGGATCGGTGATACGATACAAGCGGTACCAGCTCCAAACATTTCGACCAGACGGTTCTCTTTGGAAGCTTGTAGGATCTCTTGCATATTGATAGGACGTTCTACTACCTGGAACTGGTTCCACTGCCTAGCTAAACTTAAGATAGAGTTTCGGGTGACACCAGGTAGGATGGTACCGTCTAAAGGTGGAGTTACTAGCTCAAGCTCACCCGACAAGTTTTTGAGCAACACGAAGGCATTCATGGTACCGACTTCCGACAGGTTATCGTCGGGGCCGAACAGCCACAAGTTCTGTTGGCACTTCTTGGACATGGCGTGGATCTGGGGCAAGATACCGGGTGCATAATTAGCACCGATCTTAGTACCACCGGTACCTCCGGGCCAAGCACGTACGTATTCGGTAGTAGCATACAGTGAGACAGCTTGGAACCCAGTGGGGTAGTAAGGTCCTACAGGGCAAGTGATCACGAATACTTTAGTATCATTGGAGGGACCTACTCCCAAGAAAGGTTGGGTACCGATGACGGTGGGGCGGATGTACAAAGAGTACCCTTTCTCACTAGGTACCCATCGTTCATCTAATTTTACTAACTCTTTGATAAGCTTTATCATCTCACCTCCATCGATCGCCTACAGTCAAAACTTTAAGATTGTTGGTTAAAAAGGTAAATAAATTACTGGCATAGAAATACGGGTGGAGGAGTTGGTCAACCTAGCCATATTTAATTCGGGTCGGAATAGACGTAACTCACCTTTACTTCCTTTATAAGCTTTCATACCTTCAAAACACTAGCAAAATAAAAATTAATATTTTATATATAAAATTTAAATTACTTCAAAAGCGTAATGGAATACTGAGGAAGCAGGATCTAACGATAACTTACCATAAGGTAAAATTTGAGGATCGGTCCAACCATTCTCTACAGAATGGTCTACAACCATCATATGGTCGGTAAAAGTACGACCGAACTTTAACTCCTTGTTGGGTAGTAAAGGTTTAGGGTTCTGAGTTTGAGTTACTTTCAAATTGCTAGCCTGTAGATATATCGGTCAAATTATAAAATATAAGAAAAGTTACCAACAATGGGCGTAAAGTTTTGTTCAAAGGTTCCGAACTATAAGCACGACTTAATAAGAGGTTGGATTTGCATGTACCTCGTAACACCATCTTGGAAAACTTTACCATCTTTGATTAATCTTGTTTTAAACGTAAACAAACTGTTTGTTAGTGAGCTATAGCCTACTCGCTAAATATTCGAAATTCTCGATTCTTTTTTATGTCAAATGACCTGCTATTCTAAGCTTTCTCACCTCTAGTGGTTTCATTGGATATGTCTCTAAATTACATAGAAATAAATTAATCCTATAAAAAATAGAAATGAAAAATTAAATCCGATCCTAATAAATACGTAACAACTAACTTTGCTTTTTAATATGAAATTATTCTAATTATAAATAGTTTTTTAAGTTTATTGTTGAACTAAAGTGAAAAAATTACTGTACATATTTACATAATATGTAAAAGATTAGTTATATTAGAAAATAGGCTGTATGTTTGGATTGGTTTTGGTGTATGGTAGTGGTTTGTATAAATAAAATCAACAGCTATAGTATAAGTTAGCAAAGTTGGTAGAAGTGTGCTACTTAGAATTGAAATTTAGGCTTCGTAGAAGGTATAGGCGGTAAAGGTTTCTTAGTTGTACTGTTTGATGAAAACCCGTTATTGAATTTAAAAGGATTATCCGTACTACTGGGATTGGGTTCAAATTTCTTACGGATGGTAGCTACGTCATAAAATTTGGATTTAAACTTCTGTAGTTTGGTGCTGTTAAAATTGGTTTGAGCGGAAGGAGTAATCGGAGGGTTGAAGCTATTGATAGAACCGTTGGGAGGATGTGCAGCTTTAAACTTTAAGTAACATTTATGTAAATTTTGTAAGATGTAACAATCTTCCGAAAAATCCCAGTAGTTGTACCCGTTGATTTCGTAGTTAAAATCAAAATCGGTACCAACTAAACTTAAAATTAGATCTACCATGGTACGGTCAGTATCCTGACACGCTAAATGTAAAGCAGTTTTACCGTCGAAATCCTTAGTTTCTAAATTTATCCCTATATCGTACCAGAATTGTAGCATAGTAGGTTGCTTAAACTTGACAGCTAGGTGTACCCAAGACCAACCTTTACAAGGTGTGACATAATCGATAAACTCGAGTTGCCGGTCCGGATTAGACATTAAAGTAGTCTGAGTAAGATGTAAATCACCGACTTTGGTAGCGTAAACCAAAGTAGTTAAAGGATCAAACTGAACTCGGAAATCCAGCTTAGCTTTCCTTAAGTAAGTGTTCTTAGAGATACATGATTTAAGTTTTGGTTTAGAGTCTAGAAGCTGTACGCTGGATTCGGAAGATGTAGTCGACGACGGTGATGAAGATATAGACCGGTGTAAAAGTTCCGGCGTTGAATTTACCGATTCTAAACTGTTCAAAAACTTGGTGTTCTTAAAGTAGCTAAATTCGACTGGATCTTTAACGCTGTTAACTGGGTTAGCGTTATCCATCAAGGACAAACTAGGTTCAAATTTAGATTTAAGAGCATCGGTCTTGTAGCTGGTCGGTTTAATTTGATCTACAACTTGGTTAAGTAACTGTTGGTCGAATACTTTGAAATCTAAGTTGATGGGGGTAGGCCTGAACCTTGAAGTTAGCTGTAGGTTTTGGAACAGTGATCTAGTGTCTTGAGAATCGGCACAGTCTACTGGCCTGTACTTTAACTTGTTCCTAGCGTTACAGTTAGCACCCAACTCAATCAACGTTTGGACACTAGTCGCCATACCGAAGAAAGCAGCTAGATGTAAAGCGGTGTTGTCGTTCCCGCATTTTTGGTTTAAAAATTGGGTTAATATGTCGTCGGTATAACTATGTTCCTTTAAAAATTGTATTAAATAGTTTGTCACTTCTTCGTCCCCGTTCACCAACGCCATGTGTAGTACGTTTAAAGAACTTATTGTTTCGCCTAACAGGCCACGGGCGTCGAATAAGTATTCGGGTTGGTGTTGAAACCTTCCGCTCGCATTACTGTACCGGAATTGTAACAAAAAATGAATACTGAACTCTGGGTCCGATTCGATCAAAGTACGTAGACGTATCAAACTGTCTTCGCTCAAGATACTTTCGACTAAATCGATACCGAACTTCTCCAGCTTCTTAGCAGTTATAGTTACGCTGCTGTAGCTTTTGTTTTGTACCTGTTTCGGATCGACTACCCGACCTCCTTTCATCGTAGTTAGTTTATGTAGTGCGGTAGTAGGGTGGCTAGGTAGCTTGTAGTTTCGTAGTAACGTCTGACACATGGTAGTGGAGCGTATTATTAATTTATAGTGATTAAAGTATAAACCAGAAATTGGTAAATTTTTACTATAGGATACTTTTTAAACAACTTTTAAAGATCTGTATGCAGTCTTTTACACCTTATTTTGTGGCATTCATCGTTAGACTACATTTCCGTTTTTGAAACGTACTCTCTTACTTACTCACACCCTTCCACCTAACCAACCACTTCTTTAATTTACTTTGTAACTTTCCTCTTTTTTTAATTATACGTTTCAAACTTTATAACCGTTATTTCCTAAAATAACCTTGTTTACCAACTTTCAGCGAATTATTCTTCACGCATCGATAACGTCATAATTCAAATTTAGCGAACTACCTTAAACTTGGTGTAGAACAACCACCCACGCTAACGACGGCTACAGCTGGTAGTAACCAACAACCGTTTATCTAAAAGTTGAACAGAAGTGTATCCCTTTTATACCAACTAGTTCCCGAACCTTTGGATTTAAATTGGTATATTTGAAACGGGCAACAAGTTAAAGCTGTAGTTTAACTACATTTCATATTTTAAGCTAGTTTATTTTATTTTTATATACAACAACTACCAATCCTATTTAAAGTCGAATCTCAGTTTTTTCTGCACAACTTAAATTTAATTTTTTTTCAACTTTATTATATTTTATTACACAAATTTGAGCTAGCCCCTTCCATCTTCTCATACACCTAACGAATGTCTACAAATTCTAGTTATAGCAAGTTTAATTTATATAAGATTGTTAATTAAATACGGATAACCTTTTAAAAATAAACCGATAGGAAATATTAGTAATATAATGGAGAATTAGAAAAGTGTAAGGGTGTAAAAATTATAAAAGAAAAGAAAGTTGAAATCTAGTTTTATAGTCATTTTACAATAATATTTACAGTAGAATATACATATTCGAAAATATTAAATATTAATAAAAATGGAAGTGCCGATTTTTATAAGCTACTTGCTATAATTAGCAAGCTACTCTTAATAATCATTTTAAAAAAATACTACAGTTAGAAAAATACTGTTAAAAGAAAAATTAGAATTAATCCGATTTTAGTTAAATGATTAAATCCTATTAAGTAAATAAGATAATTTTAGGAAATTTAATTAATTAATTAACTATTACAAGCTAAAATAGAAATAAACTATTAGTTTATTTAACATTTCAATAAATTAATTAAAATAAATCTAAAAAAATAATTTAAAGCAAATAGCTTAAATAAAAACTAATATTATTTAATTTAAAAAATTAGGTATACAATTAGCTTTTTTTTAAAATAGTTTATTTTAGTTTAAAATTTAAGTATAAGTATTTATATTATAATTAATTTTAGCATATATTACTAAAAGGTATTAAATTGTTATATATAATATTTTTATAGTAATTATAATCTATAATATATAAATACTATATCTTATTTAACTAACTCAACTTATAAAAAAAATTATATAATATTTTTCTTAAACTTTTCTTAATTTTAATAATGCATAAAATAAACTAACTTTTATAAAATTTTTTAAAAAATTATTTCTAAATAAATAAAATAAGATTTAATTTAAACTTTAAAAGAATAAATAATTTAAATTATAATTGCTATTAAATATAATAATAAAAATATATAAGAATTTTAAATAATAAAATACTAATTTATAACACTTTATTAAAATAAAATATAACTTAAAAATATATATAAAATAATGTAAATTTATTTTTATTAGTTATTAATATTTATACTTATCTTAAAATTAAAATTAATAAATTTTTATTTATTTATTTAAAACTTAAACTTATATATAGTTATTATATTTTTAGTTATAAATACTACTATATTTATTAGCTAGATATTAAATTTAATAAGAAAAGTATTAAAATTTAAAAAAAAAGAAAATTTATTTATTTATTTAATATTTTAAATATATTACTTTTTTTATTTTAATAAAACTTTATTTACTTTTTATTTTTTATTTAATTATAAATTATTATTACTTTTTACCTAATAGTTAAAATGGTTTAATATTTAATAAATATTATAAAATATAAGCTAGATATAATAAAAATGCTAAAACTTTAATAGTTATAACTATAAAATTTATACTATTAATATTATTATTAAAAATATAATAATATACTTAAAATTTAATTTTTAATTTTTTTTATTTTAATTTTTTATTAAGTAGTTAATTTAAAAACTAATAATTAACTAATTAAAACTTAAATAAAAATGAGTACTTTTATTTTTTATAATATTTAAGTAAAAAATAAGTATTTTAATTACTTATAAGCTTAATTTAAAGTTAAGTATTTTAGCTTAATTATATTTTAAAATTTTAAAATATATTATAATAATAATATAAAAATACATAAACTTATTTAAAGTAGAAAAAATATATTTTAGTAGTATATTTAGCAGTCTATCTATAAAAATATTAAGTATATTTTAAAAGTTGCCTAATAAGTAAAGTTATAATAAATAGTACTTTAAAAGTATATTAAGTTATTAGCAAGCTACTTATTAAGTAAATATACTAATATAATAATAATATTATTATTATATTAATAAAGTATTTTAAAATTAAGCTTATATTGATAAAAATGGAATTATATTATTAAAGTATTTTAAATAAAAGCTTTTTATAATAGTAAGGCTATTTTAATCAATTTTTAATAAAATAACTTTTATTATAAAAAATATTAGTTTAAATTAAAGTTTTAATATTATTAAAAAATTAATATTAATAAAAATTAAAGTAATAAATATTTAAACTTAATATATTAGCTATAATAGTATAATTTTAACTTAAAGTATAAAATATTTAAATTTATATTATATATATTATAGTTAGTTAAGTTAAAATAAGTTTAATTAATATATTTATTTTTATATTAAATGTTTAAAATTTTATTTTAGAAAATAAAGTTTTTAGTAAAAGCAAATAAGATACTAACTTTTTAATATTTTTTTTTAAATTCTAAAATACTTTTTTAATTATATATTTAGTAAGCTTTTTAAAAATACTAAAAAAAAATTTAATATTATAATTAAAATTTTAAAATAAAAAAAATAAAGATAAAAAATAAATTTTAAAATAGTTATTAGTTAAAGTAGTAGTTTTTAATATTTTAAGTATTTTTTCTAATTATAAAATTATATATATTTTTTCTTAAATACTTTTATATAGTAAAAGTTTTAAAGTAACTAGTAAATTAACTATTAAATCTAAAAAAGTAAAAAATCAAAAGCAGTTATAATAAAGGAAAAAAACCAAATACTTATTAATATTTTTTAACTAATATATTATAAAGCTATTTTATTTTTATTTTATTAAATAATATATTTAAATTAATAATTTTAAATTAATAAATAAATTTGCTAATTTAGCTATAATAAAAATTTTTATTATAGTAAAATGTAAAAAAAGCCAAAACTTTATTAAGTTAATTTTTATAATCTAGATTTTACATATTAAATTTTATAAAACTTATTTTATATAAAAGTTATAGCTTTTTTATAAAGCTAAAACTACTTATTCCATTTTTTAATTTATATTTTATAAGTAGTTACCTTTTAAAAATGATTTTTTATATTCCTTTAAACTTTCTCTTTTTAGTTTATAGCCTTATTGCTTTACAATTTTAATTTTCAATTTTTTATAACTAATAGAAAATTAGAAATTTTAAACCTGTATTAATTTTACTTAATGCCATTATAAATGTACTCTTTTGCAAAAAAAATTAAGCTAGTAAACAACTTTGTATATTACACAATATTAATTGTACATATTATACCTATTAATTAGTTATTGACCTATTTATATAAGACAATAATTATATATATATTTAATATACAAATATTAAATCTAATATTGCAGTACTTTAAAAAACGAGAATATCAGTTTTATTGGAGATAAAAAATTAATTATAGGTTTTTAATACAAGCATATTAAAATAATTTTTTATAAAAAGTGTGTAATAAGAAGATAATTTAATAATGGCATAACAAACATATACATGTTACCTTACATAATAAAGATAATTCTTATGAATTCACTTGATTAAATATGGGCTTATAGCGTTATATGTTATGGTATGAAAATGATTAGAAACCGCAATGAACGTATAAAGCACTCAGTTGCCCTTATATCCTAAACCAGTATTTCTGCCATAATAAACAACTTCAAAACACTTTGAATCACCTAGTTGGACAGTAGGTTTATCAGGGATAGGTTGTTCACTCCAGCCCATTTTCTCAAGTAATTTATAGCCTGGGCTAGATTGACCGACTTTCTCCAAATCGTTTAGGATAACTTTACCATGAACGAGGTGTGTTTTGATAGGTTTGAAATTGATAGTTTTCTTACTTGAATCATTGATGAATTTAGATGAATCCAGATATTTGATGGTTTCAAATCCCTTTTGGGCTATCTCTTCGGATGTGTAATGTTTTGATTTCAAATACTTCAGATGGTAGCTTTCAAGAAGACGCTTCAAAGTAATTGAATTAAAGATGATGCCTGCATAAGTTCGTAACTCATCTTTATAGAAAAATTAGAAAAATTAAATTCAAAAGTACTTACTAGACCTATCTTTTTTCTTTTTACTATTTTCTTTAGGTATGGAACTACGCTTGGTTCGGTAGACAACCAAGCATTTGGCTTTATCTTTGCCCCTTGCACCTGAGTTAAGTTGGTACTTGTCAGCTAGATCTTTTACATAGCTTCTAAAAATTTTTTGGGTTGGAAAAAAGGTGCGTTCTTCTTGCCCAGATTTAATAAGCTCCCTCATATCTGCATCAACACCGTTAAGTAACTCGATAACTTTCTTGCTGTGATATAATGGTAGTTTACGATCCAACATTATGGTAGTTTCATTTTCAATTATTTTGGATAACTTTTTCTCCTCTATCTTACGCTCCTTGGTAATTTTCTTTTTATTAACTTTCTTTTTCGCTTTGAAATCACGAGGTTTACCTACCACTTCATAATCTTCATCTTCTTCATCAATCACAATGTCATTGTCACTGTAGGCTTCGCAAGACTTCATAAATGCAGGTAAATCTCGTCCTAAAATTTCTCTATAAAACTCATCGGAACTATCTTCTTCTAGCATATCAACACTATCTAACATTTCTGTAATTTCTTTTATCGTCAAAGTATCATCTTTTGTTTTTGACATCTCTTCGCTTGATACTCTAAACGCTTCCATCATTTTCATTAATTAAGTAGCTTTGGAACAAACTTAATTCTTAGGGAGGTTTTGAAATTTTAAATCTGCTTGGTTTTAGGGAACTCCGCAGCTCTTACTAAAATGCTTTAGATAAGCTTTTTATTTCCCGGCTTTATATCATAACTCAAAAATAGCTTAACATCCAAACTTTGTTAAAAATCCAGTTAGGCTGTAGCTGCAGCTAAAAGTGATTGAGTACGCCTTTCTATTATTAATTTTTAACAAAATTGCTAATTAAATAAACAAAATCAAACTAAGCTAAATATACTAACCAATAAATTTTAATTTTAAAACTCCGTTCTCAACATCAGTCCACCACTCCTTCTCTAGTTCTTCTCCTCGTGTACTCTCATTAACTTCCCTCAGCTTTCCTTTATTTAAATATTTTTGTTCAAATAAAACACAAATTTATTGATTTTCAAGAAAAATAATGTTATCAAAATTTTATAATATTACAGTTTTGGCGAAACTCATTAAAATCGGTATTTTATTAGAGTGATTATTTTATAAACTATACTCAAAATTTTGTTAACTTTATTAGAGCAATATCTAGTTTAGATATAGGGTTTCTCCTTGATTACGACCTTTGATATTAAATAACTATCAAAATTTCAATTTTAAACTTTATAAATTTCGAAAAATATAACTTTTGTATATAATACGGAAAGTAAATAGGGTTGAAGTCTATATGGTCGTTAAGCTCTGTTAATATACTCTAATTATTATTATTTACTTTAAGTGCCATAATTTGTACTGCCCGCCTATATTATTCTCTTGAAATATAACGTTTATTTGGGTACTAGAATGTTTTTGTATAACGCTCTACATTCTCCACTGAAAATTAGTTTTCATTACTATGAGCAAATTCATAAACTTAGTTTTTACTAAGCCTTGCAAACTTTAGATCAATGCCATTTCCATAAATCAATTTTGATATGTGGAGATGAGGTTAAAAAAGAACATTTACCATTTGACAAATAAATCATTAAATTGTAAAATGTTGTTGCTATTGTATACATAAAATTATTATAATTAGAAAACATATTTTTATGCCTTTAAAAGATATGTGTTTTATATATAAAAACTACATACCAGGTGTAATAAGTTTACAAAATTAATTTTTTTAATAATATAGTTTTTAGAAGCTAATTTTTGAGTTTATAAAACAAGTAAAATGAAAATATAGCTTTTCTAAAAAATTTTACCTTAAAGTTATCTGTCAAAAATTGTAAATACTATTTTGTAGACAATATTTAAGCATCTTATTTTTTAATATATACTAGTAATTTGTATCAGTTTTAAAATAAATGCTTATATATAGTTTACTGCTTAAAATTCTAGCTATTAAGATTAGTTTTTCAAATTTTATATTTGATTATTAACTTGTAATTTTTTTAACTTTATTATTAAAATAATTTTATATTAATTTAAATTAACTAAATAAATATTTAAAATCTTATTAATTTATTTTTAAAAAAAGGTAATTTAAAATTTATAATACTAGATTAAAGGTAGCAATAGTAGTTAATTCTACAAGTAAAGAAACTTAGTCTATATATAGTAAATACTTATATAGTTAACTAAACTTAAGCCTAACTATTTATATATTAGATTAATAAAGTATTTTATATAGAATAAAAATAAAAAACAAAATAAAAAATATATAATTTTAGTTAAATTTTTTAATATTTTAGTAAAAAACTTTAATATAAAGTTTATAAAGCTAATAAAAAATTAAATTAATAATAAGTTAATTTATAATTTTACTTTTACTAAGTATTACTTAGCATAATATTTTATAATTAAAAATAAAACTTAGTATAGCTTAGTTATACTTAGCAATATTAATAAAAAGTATATAAAGAGGATTAAAAAGTAAAATTAAAACTTTATTTAATATTTTAATTATAATTTTACTTAATAAATAACTTATTATTAATTTGATTTTTTATTATTTTTATAAACTTTATATTAGAGTTTTTTATTAAGATATTAGGACTTTTAACTTAAATTATAGTTTATTTATTCTATTTTCTATCTTTATTTTATATAAACTACTTTATTTATCTAATATATAAATAATTAAGTCTAAGTTTAGTTAACTATATAAGTATTTATTATACTTAAACTAAGTTTTATTATTATTAAAATTAACTACTATTACTACTTTTAACTTAGTATTATAAGATTTATAATAGCTAATTTTTATTTTATTAAATATTTAAAAATTTTAAATTTTAGTTTTATATAGATTTATGTTAATTTTATAAGTATATATTACTATTTTAAAAATAATTTAAATAAAGTAAAGTAAAAATATTAATTATTAATAAAAAGCTTAAAAAATTACTTTATTATTATTTATAAATATTTACTTTTATAGTATAATTAATTTATAATATTTTAATAATAAATAGTTTTTATTATTATTTTAATATACTTTAGTTAAAGCTTATTTATTTTTAATTAAAAAAATATTAATTTTTAAATATAATTAAATAATAATTTTAATATATATTTACTAAAATAATTATTAGTATTTAATTATATCTAATAAATATTGCTATATTAATATAATATTTAATAATATTATTTTTTATAATTTAAAAGTAAAGCTATATAAATTTAATATTTTTGTATATATTATTATTTAGAATTTTTTAGTTTATTTTTAAAATAAGTTTAAATTAGTTAAAATTTACTAATATATTATTTTTTTAAAATAATAATAAATTTTATAATAATATTTACTTATTTTTAAAAATAAAATAAAATATAAAAAAATTAATATAAGTAAGCTAAATTTACAAAAAGTATTTAAATAGGCACAATATTTAATTTTATTATAATATAAATAAGTTTATTTAAATTACTACTAATTTATATAATTTATTATTTTTAAAAAATATTTTTTAGTAAAAGTAAATATTAAGCCTTTTTTATTAATTTTTTAATTATTAAACCTATTTTATTAAAATATTATTAAATTTCTTGTAATTTTAAAATATTATAGTTACTTTAGTAATAAAATTTTAAAGCTTAAATATAAAGTTAAAATATATTTACTACAATTTACTAAAATTAAATTTTTTAAAAAGTTATTATATTTTAATTAAAAATAGTAATTTAAATAAAAATATATTAAATTAATTTATATTAATATTTAAGTTTTAAAAAATTAATAAAGTTTAATTATTTTAAACATTATATATATTATATTATTTAAAAAAGAAAATAAGAAAAAATTATAAAAATTTAAATAACTATAAGCTAAAAAAACAATATAGTAAGTAAATATTAAAAAAACAAAAACATACTTAAAATAACTTTTTATAAATTTTAAAAAGTATATATATATAGCTTAATTTAAAAAAAAGTACTATATTAAATAAATAGTAAAAAATTTTAAGATTATTATTTTAATTAAAAATATTAATTTGATAATTTATATATAAACTAAAAAATATAAAAATATTGTAAATATTTTTTTTGCTATTAAAAAGGTAAAAACCAAATGCTAGAGTAGATATAAGTGATAAAAATTATAATACTAAATATAATAATGCTTAAAAAAGAAAAAAGCCAAAAGAAGCTATTAAGTGATTTAAGCTAAGAAAAATATTAGTAATAAAATATAAATATACTAAATATATATATATATATAAATTGATAATTATAGTTTAAGTTTAGCAAATTTAAAAATAATGTTTATAATATGTTAAATATAGATATACATATACATATAACTATATAGAGACAAATCTAATATTAAACATATTAATAAGTATAGTATTACAA
>JAWQFY010000985.1:0-16196 GCA_037055185.1 Capillidium rhysosporum
GCTTCTATGATCGACAATGAAGTCGATCTCACTCCGTCGCCATTTACTAACTTCTTTGTACGAATGCTCATATTCGTCGCCACCTCTGCATCGTGGTATTTTGTACCGCACAATGTAAAGATCGCCACTAGTGTCACACCGAAGACCGGATGTCACAAGCTTTATTAGAAATATAATTAAGTAAATTATTTTAAAAAAGATAGTAGTACTTATATAATAATAATTTTATAAAGAACAGTTACTAGTAAAAGTTTAATAGTTTGTTGAAAGCTTTATATTTTAAAGTATATTAATAAAACATTTTAGGTTAAAATAACAAATATAAAAAGTATAGTAATTAAATAAAAAAAAGTGTAATAGTTACAATTCTAAAAAGATTTATAAATATTATAAAGTAAATATGAAATACTTAGAAACTCTAGCAAAAGTATAATAATATATTAAAAGCTAAAAATATTTATAATTAAAATATATTATAATAAAAATTATTAGAAAAAAGTAATAGTACTATATTAAAAAAAACTACTAAAAGGTTAGTAATAGAAAAAAATAGCTATAATAGAGCTAATAAGAAAGATAAAATATTTAGCTTTTTACTAAAAATCCAAAATAAATACCTAGTTAAATCTAATACTTAGACCTATTTTTAATATTTAGAAATTAGGAAAAATAGTTTTAATTAATGTACTATATAAAAACTTATTAAAAAAATAATTACTTTTTTACTTAAATTAATTAGTTATATCTAATTTTTTAGTAAGCTTTTTCTAATTTTATAGTTTTAAATATAAGTTTAATTTATATAAAGAGTAAAATTACTAAGCTAGAAAATTATTATTTAATTTTATTCTTAATTAATAATAATAAATTATATAATAAACTAGTAGCAAAAAAATTAGCAGCTTATAATAATATATTTATTTTTTAGTACTAATTTGGATTTATTAAAAATTATAATATATTTAATAATATAATAAAGTTAACAGCTACTTTAAATTAGTAAAAATAAAAAAAGCAAATAATAAATTAATTTTTTAACTAAAAAAAAGTATAAGACTAATTAAATTGTGCTTTTTTAATTATAACTTTATTTTAATATAATTTTTTTTAATAATGTACTCTTTTATATCAAAGCTTTTTTTATAAATATTAAAGCTTATATAATAATAAACTTAATATATATATTTTTTTAATTTACTTTTAAGTAAAATAAAGTAATCTAATATTTTTTTAATATTGCTATTAAATTATTTATAACTAAATTATAAGCTATTTTATTAAGTATTTAATATTAAAATATAATATTTTTCAAAGTTATTATATATATTAAATAATATAATATTTTTCAAAGTTATTATATATATTAAATAATATAATATTAAAACCTTAATGAAAATATAATATTATTAAATATAACTTATTATAGTTAGTATATATTAAAAGCTATATAAATAAGATTAATTTTATTAAAATATTATTTCTATCTATTTTTTTAACTAAATTATAAAATATTTAAATGTTTTAATTAATAATTTTAGCATTTATATTAAAATAATAGCTAACAATATAATGTTTAAAGTAGAAGTAAAATTATTTAACTAATTTAGTAAATGCTTTTTTATTTTTAAATAAATATTATTAGCTAATAAATTTACTTTTTTAACATTATAATATATACTATATATTACTCTACTATTAAATTTCTATTTAACTAACCTTTATAAAACACTAACTTATTAGCTTTAAAGTAGTATATATATAATATATATAAAATTATAACTAAAAAAATTAAATAAAAGTATAAATTTAATAAAAAAAAATTTTTTTAATATTACTTTTTTAACTAAAATTAGTATAGCTTTTTAACTATTTAACTCTAATATTAATAGCTATACTATATTTAATTAACTTAAATATTTTGAAAAAAAAAATTTAATTTAATTTTATTATTACTTACTACTTTATTAAAAGAAAATGTTTTATATATATAACTATTAATAATATAATATAGTTAAACTTGCTAATAATTTATTTTAATTACTATTATTTATAGCTAATAAATATAATATCTTTTTCTAACTTAAATTTATTATTATCTTTAATTTAAATAAACTATACTAAGTTTTACCTTTATTTATAATAGCAAAATTACTTTTATTAGTATTAAACTATACTTAATAAAATAGCTCTATTTTTATAATAGAATTATTATTTATGATAAACTATTAAAGTATAAAACTAATATAAACTCTTAATATATTATTTGCTTTTTAAAAGCTAATCTAATTTTCTATTAATTAGTTTAATATTTAGCAATTTAAGTTTTATAAAAGTTTATTATATTTATTTTAAATTTATTTATAAATAGCATTATTATACTAGCTATTACTTTACTATTTAGCTTTTCTCATTTACTAAACCTTATATTATTTTAGATTAACTATTTAGCTATATAATTAGCAATTTAGTTTATTTACTGCTATTATATTAAATATAATCATATTTTTACTCTAAATTTATTTTTTTAAAATAAAGAGTAAACTTTAGCTTAAAATTAAAATTCTGCTTAGCTTAACTTCTTACTTTTTTATTAAATATATAAGTATCTTATATTATTTTAAATGTTTTTTTCTATATCACTTAAAAAAAGTTAGTTGTATATATTTTAACACATTTTTTTAAATTACATTTAATATAATAAATACCTTTTTTACTAAGTATTTTATACTTAGAGTTTTCAAAAAAACTATATTTAAAATTTTTTAAGTAAATATAAAATATAAAATAAAAGTTGAATTTAGATAATATGGCTACTTATTTTTAAACCAGAAAATCTTCACATAAGCTATAAAATTTAGCAACTTTATATTAAGTTATTAATAATTTAAATATTAATTTTTTTTAAAAGTTATTATAATAGTTTATTTTAAAATATATTTAGAATAATTTAAAAATAATTTAACTATATTAACAATATATAATTAAGGTTATTAAAATTTATAATTACTACATTTTAACTATTAAATTGCTATATGGCTATTTTATTCTTTATTAAGATTTAAATGCTATATATAAAAAGTTATGTGTTTGTTTTAAGTAAGCATCTAGATATATTATTATTTTTTTAAAATTTAGATTACTGGCTACTAAATACATTATTATCAAATTATTTCTTGCTGCTTTTACTTATTTTTTGCATCACTTTAACTTCTAAAAATGAAGTTGTTTAGATAGTACTTTCATCTTAAAAATTCTAATATTTTAAAGTCTGAATTTTAAAATTTGGAGATTTAAAATAGCAAATAAATTGCAAAAAAACAATGATTTAATAAAGTTTCAAAGATAAAAGTTTTAATAGTTTATAATATTTTTGTTCTCGGGCTTATAAGAAAACAATAAATACAGAGATGGCTATTTTTAACAAAGAATATAACGGATCACTTTTTATCGGAGGAGAACGCACCTCCGGTCAAGAAGTTCGTAATCAGAATGGTAATTTTTTATCAAATTTATTTTGGATTAACGTTTTTAGTACTTGCTGCTTCATCAATTGCCAACATTGTAAAAACTTCTTTAGGCCCAGTTGGTTTAGACAAAATGATGGTCGACGATATTGGAGTACTTTTTTTTGTTTATATTTGTTCTAATTTCAAAAGGACGTGACAATTTCAAATGATGGTGCGACTATTTTAGGGCTTTTAGATGTCGAACATCCAGCTGGAAAAGTATTAGTAGAATTAGCACATCAACAAGACCAAGAAGTTGGTGACGGTACAACCTCAGTTGTTATTATCGCTTCCGAATTATTGAAACGTGCTAACGAGCTGGTACTAAACAAAATTCATCCAACCACTATTATTTCTGGTTTTCGTTTAGCTAGTAAAGAAGCCTGTCGTTTCATTGCAGAACAAATGACCCATAAAGTTGACAAACTTGGAAGGGAGTGCTTAATCAACGTTGCCAAAACTACTATGTCATCAAAGATTATTTCAAAGTACATATATTTTCATTTCTATTTTCTAAGTTTATAGTGATGATGCCTTTTTCTCTGAAATTGTTGTAGATGCTATGTTAACCGTTAAATCTACCTCCCCTCGCGGCGAAATTAGATATCCAGTAAACTCTGTTAATATTTTAAAAGCTCACGGTAAGGGAGCTCGTGAATCTATGTTTATCAAAGGCTACGCCCTCAACTGTACTGTAGCCAGTCAAGCTATGAAGACCCGTATTTCCGGGGCCAAAATTGCTTGTTTAGACATGAATTTACAGAAGACTCGTATGTCCCTTGGAGTCAATATTGTTGTAGAGAACCCTGACAATCTTGAAGATATTCGTAGACGTGAGATTGAAATCACAACTGAAAAGATCAAGATGATCCTTGATGCGGGTGCCAATGTTATCCTCACCACAAAGGGTATCGATGACATGGTTCTGAAATTGTTTGTTGAAGCTGGTGCTATGGCTGTACGTCGTTGCAAGAAAGAAGATTTACGAAGAATAGCCAAGGCAACTGGTGCTACTTTGATATCCACTCTAGCTAATCTCGAAGGTGAAGAAACCTTTGAGGCCAGCTACTTGGGTCAAGCTGAGGAAGTCAGTCAAGAGCGCATCAGTGATGACGAATGTATTATCATCAAAGGAACTAAGAATCAGAACTCATCAAGTATCATTTTGCGTGGAGCTAACGACTATATGTTGGATGAGATGGAGCGTAGTATCCACGACTCACTCTGTGCAGTAAAGCGTACTCTGGAAAGTGGGTCGGTAGTTCCGGGTGGTGGTGCAGTTGAAGCTGCCCTTTCGATCTACTTGGAAAACTTTGCAACTACTTTGGTAACTATTTACAGTCATTGTATACTAATTCGTTTGTAGGGCTCTCGCGAACAGCTTGCAATTGCTGAATTTGCCAATGCTTTATTAGTCATCCCCAAAACTTTGGCTGTGAATGCGGCCAAGGACTCCACCGACCTGGTAGCTAAACTGAGATCCTACCACAATGCCTCCCAAATACCCACTGCTGATGAACGTCGTCGCCAACTGAAATGGTTCGGTTTGGACCTCATCAAGGGAGAACTAAGAGATAATGTTAAAGCTGGTGTACTGGAACCAGCCATATCCAAGATCAAGTCTATCAAAGCTGCCACTGAAGCTGCTATCTCAATACTTCGTATTGACGATCTTATCAAAGTGATCCCCGATCAACCAGAGCAGCAGTAACTCCATCTAAAACGTAGAATAATTTAAATGTTTTCTTAAAATTATTTTCTAAGATACTTTTTTGTTTCTTGCTAAAATTTATATGAATATTTAAACATTTAAGCCTTATATATTACCAATTGATCCTCTGCTTAAGCAAGTTTAAAGTTAATTTAATAATATACTTATATTAAATAATGTTGACTAAAATAATTATACACTTAATTTCAAATTCCATTTGACTTTTGTTAAGTAAATAACTACTCTATCTTGACTAGCTTCAGCCTAAAACATATTTAAAACTTTATGATCTAAAAAGTAGTATAGTGTGAATGAATATAGCTAAAAGTTTATTCAGTAGGGTTTTATAATCAAATTGGATAGTGTATACTATTAGAAAGTATATTATTGTAATGATACTAAGCTTTAATTATAATAATGGGTAAGAGTATATCTACTAATATCAAAAAAATAATAGTAGTAGTTAATAATTCTAAAAATAAATTAAAATTTAAGAAATATATATCTTAAAGTATATTATTTATTACATAAATGATATTAATACTTTATAAAATAATATTATGCTAAACAAATTATATAATATATATAATATGTAAAGCTTTTTATTATAAATTATTAACCTGCAGTTAATCATATAGTTACTATAATAGGTTAGACATATACTAATATATATTATAGGCTATGATAAGTAGTATATATTTATTTTTTCTTGTTTTAGTCATTAAAATTTATATATTAATAGTATGAATTTAAATTAAAAAAATCTAGAAATATAACTTAGATAATACTACTTTGTTATAGAATAAAAAACTATTAAAATTTAGGTTTTAGTCTTTAAAAATATAAATAGTAATAAAGAAATAGCAAAATAGTATATAAAAAGAAGTAAAATATAGTAAAATAAATATTTATTTTATTTTATTAATTTTATTATATTTTTATATTATTATTATTAGTTTTATTTTATATTGCCTATTTTTTATATTTATTTATATTTTTAATTTTAATTTAGCTTTAAAACTAGATAATACTATTTTAATAGAATTAATAATTCAAAAATAGCTATATTAGAAATATAAGTAAGTAACTTATCTTAAAAGAAATAATAATATTTATATAATAATAACTTTTTAATAAATAGTTTTTAGTAAAAGTTTAATAGCTTTTTAAAAGCATTATATTTTAAAGTATATTAATAAAAAAATTCAAACTAAAATAAAAAATAGAAAAGCATTGTTATTATATAAGTAAAGTATAGTAACTATGATTTTAAGAATATTTATAAGTAGTATAAACTAAATATAAAGTGTTTAGGCATTTTAGTAAAAATATAAAGATAGTAAAAGCTAAAAATATTTATAGTTTAAATAAGCTATAATAAAAATTAATAAAAAAGAGCAATAGTACTATATTAAAAGAAAAACTACTAATAAGTTAATAATAAAGAAAGATAGCTATAAGAGTAAAAAAACTAATAAAGTAAAAATAATTAATCCTACTTTATTAAAAAGCTTTTATTAATAAAAAAATATCTAAATTTAGCTAGCTATTAAAAGATATTAGTATTAAAATTACTTTTTATATATACTAAAAAATATATTTTTATTTATATAATAATTTTTAAAATATTAAAGCTATATTTTAATAGTTAACTTTAAAGTTATTAAATTTATATAAGCTATAATATACTATATAATTAATATTTTTAGCTTTTAGCTAAAAGCATTTATAATTTTAATTAAGTTAATATATATAATTTTTATTTTAGTAGCAAAGCTACTAAAATATTATATATATGTTAACTTTATATTTCCATTTTTAATAAAGCTATTTAAGTTTGTAAATACTTAAATTTTTTTTCAATTATACTAAAAAAATAAAATATAACTTTATAAAATTTATTATATTATAAATTATAGAATTATACATTTTTTTATAGTATTTAGCATTATAAAAAAGATAGCTTTAATTATTTAAAAGCATATAAATATTAAAGCTACTTTATTAAATAAAGTAGATTAGCTAATATTTGAATTATTTTATAAGTATAAATAATACTTTAAAGATTTAGCTTTAGAATATTATAACTTTACTATTTATTTAAACAAATTATAGAGTTATATACTTAATATATAAGTTAAAAGTATATATATACTCTTTATTTTTACTTATTATTTTAGTTATATTTAAGTAATAAAATTTAAATATTAAATTAAAACTATACTATAAAATAATACATTTTTTTAATATATATTTAATTAATATTTTTATAAAATTAAAATTAATAACTTTTAAAAGTAGCTTATTTAATTATTAATTATTAATTAGTATTTTAAATTTAGTAAATTTAATAATAATTTTAGCTTTTATTTTTTTATTTTTAACTTTATTTAGCTAATATTTTTACTGTTATAATTTTTTTAATATAGCTAACTTTTATTTTAAGTATTATTTTTATATTTTTATTCAATATTTTTATTATTATTATTATTTTTAATATATTTAAATTATATTTATACCTTTATTAGTATATTATTATTATTATTATTATTAAAGTTTTATAATTAATATGTTAATAAAACTATATTTTTTACTACTTTTAACTAAAATTATATTTTTTTAATTACTCTTCTCTTTAGTTTTACTTTTTTTTACTATATATTTACTATAATATTACATTTCTTTAATAAAAAATATATATTATGTTAACTGTATAATCAATATAAATCTACTAAAAGAATTATTAAAAGTTAAATTTTAATTAATATAAAAGTTTAGAGGAAAACAAAGAGATAAATTAGAAATTAGGTTGTGATTGATATGAAAGTTTAAAAAAAAATAAAGAAGTACAAATTAGTATATAAGAAAAAGTAGTTTATACTAAAATAAATATCTTATCTTATTTTATCTTTTTATCCTATTACTTTATTTTTATCTTATTATATTTTATTAGTTTATTGTTAGTTTTGTTTTGTATTGCCTATTTCTCATATTTACTTAGACTTTATACTTTTAGTTCAGTTTTTAGATTAGATAGAATTGCAGTGATGAAAATACTAGCCTAAAATTAGCTGTATTAAAGGTATAATTAAGTAAATTGTTCTAAGAGAAATAGTGGTATTTATATTATAATAACTTTACAATAAACAATTGCTAATAAAAGTTAATTAGCTTTTTAGAAGCCCTACATTCCAGAGTATGTCAATAAAAATTTTCAAGTTGAAATAATAGATAGAAAAGTGTAGTAATTGAGTAAATAAAGTGTAGTAATTGCAATTCTAAGAAGATTTTTAAGTAGTATAGAGCAAGAATAAGATACTTAGGGACTCCAGCAAAGGTATAAGAGATGCAGTAAGAGCTAGAGATGTCCACAATTAGAATAAGCTATGATAAAAATTACTAGAAGAGAGTAACAGTACCATATTATAAAGAAAACTACTGAAGGGTTAGTAATAGAAAAAATATAGCTACAGAAAAGCTAATGAGGTATAAAACAAAATGTTTAGTTGCTTACCAGAGGGCAAAAATAACTACCTAGTTGAATCCAATACTTAAATCAATCCCAAAACCTACAGATAGGTAGAAAGATGGCCTCAGTCAACATATTATAATTTAAAAAAATATTTTATAAACTAATAAATAAAATTTTAAACTAATTATAAAAAAGTGTAGTTTAATATCTAATTTAAATATAATATTTAATACTATAATTTTTATTTATTTTATATTTAAAAGCTATAAATTTAAAAAATAATATAAAGTATATTATAAAATATATTATTTATTTTATATAATATAATAATACTAATTTAGTATACTTTTTATTAAAATACTTTTTTATAATATTAAATAGAAATATTTAACTAAAAGTGTTAAAAAAATATATAAATATATAAAAACTAAAATACTTTATAAATTTACTTTATTATTATTAAAAATTAAAATAAATATACTATAAATTATTTATCTAAGAATTTTATCTTAATTTATAAAATTCTTAATAGTAGTTATATTTTTTTATTTACTTTATTAGTAATTTTATATTATTTTATCTATTATAGCTTTTTAGCTAATTATTTTTTTTTACTAAAAAACTATTGTAACTACTTTAAATCTTCTACTTTTTTAATATATCTATTTTAAATATATATACTTACTTAATTTAAAATATATATTTTTATATAAAGTATTTAGCTAAGTATCTAAATAAAGCTTTTTACTTTTTTTTAGATTTACTATCAAAATAAATTTTTAATAAAGTATAATAAAATACTATTAATTTTATTATTATTATTATTATTATTATTATTTTATTTAATTTCTTTTTTTTAAATTTTTTAATTTGCTATATTTATTTTTTATATTTTCTTAACAATTTTTAAAATTTACATTTTTATAAGTTATATATATAAACTTTTTTTATTTTTCCATTTTTTAAATTTTTAGAAAAGTTTTAATTATAGCTTAAATATACTATTATAAACTTTTAAATATACTTTATAATATTAACTATAAAATTTATTATATACTTCTAAATATTTTAATTTATACTTATAATATATATATAATATTTTAATATTAGTATTTTAAAGTATAGCTATAAAATACTTTTTATTTAGATAATTTTAAGTTTTTTAATAAATTAAAAAAATTATTAGGCTATTTTAATATATAATTATGTATACTTTATATAATTATTATATTTTATACTATATTAATTACTAAGCTAAATATTAAAATTTTATACTATATATATAGCAAATTTAGTATTTAACTTTTAGTTTAGCTTTTATAAAATAAAAGTATATATACTCTAAATTTTAACTTAATTAAAATTACTTAGATATTTTTAGCTAGAATCTAAAAATGTTGAAAAAATAGTTATAAAAATTAGACTTTATTTTTTTTAAATAGTAGAGAAATTTTTTATTATTTTTATACTATTTTATAATAAAATATTTTTAATTTAAATTATTATATATATATATATTAATTTTTTTTATTTAAATAATATAAATATATTGCAAAATTTAACTTAGTTTAAAAAAAGATTTATACTAGTATTTTAAATTTTATTATATTTTTATCTTGTTAAAATAAATAAGTTTTATTACTTTTAGCTTTTTTTCATTAAAATTTTTAAATATATCTAAATTTTAAAAAGTATATTTATTATATAATAGCAAGTATACTTCTATTATTATTTTTTACTTTTTAAAAAATTAAAAACTTTTAATATAGTGTATTAAATATTATTAGCTTTTTAATATATTAAAAGTAAGTAAATAAATTTTATATATAATAAACAATATGCTATCATTTTTATTATAAACTATTAGTTTTCTTATTTATTTTTATTTTTATTATTTAATAAAATAAAAATAATTAAAAAGTTATTTTTAAATTAATTTACAATATATAATTTTTTTAATATTTGTAGTATTATATTTATTATTATTTATTTATATATTTAAATACTTAATAAAATATATAATAAAAGGCCTTAATTTATATACCATTATATTTGGAAAATAGGGTATTAGTAATGCAGTTAGGCTTGTTAGCTCATATATATAGATATTATTTCTTTGTATTTTTATTTAATTTTACTATTATAGTAACAATATTTTTGTTATTTTATATTGGCCTGGATATACTTCCTGTATTTGATTCATTCTTATAGCTACCAATTATTAATACAAATCAATCAGTCACTAAAAAGTAAATCTAGCAGTAGTATTCTATTTTACAAGTATTTTCTTATTTACAGCTAAATCTTGTGTTTTAATTTAATGTTAGAGAATTGAAATGTTTATTGGAGTGAATCTTTTTTTGTAAACTGTAATATTTTCAAAAACAAAATTCTTAAAATCTACAAAATTTTTTTAATAAATATAAAACTTAACTTTAAAATAAACTGAATTATTTAAAATATAGTTATATTTATTTGTACATTATATATCGATAATAAAGAATCTAATTTTTGTTAGCTTCAATTGACTTAATTGGCTTAATTGACTTAATTGTTCTTTTGAATCTATCAAACTCTAATAATTCATATTTATATAACTTTGGCATATCTACACGCATCGATTTGAAGTAATCAAGATCGGTTATAACTTTACCACCAGCACATATAACCTCATCCTTAAAATTTTCGGTAGCTTCTTTATTGGCATTGACGTTAAAGGTTACTTTGTACCTTCCTAAATATTCACTAGCTAAGTTTCCTATAATAGAATAGTTAGCCTATTGGATACACTAATATTTAATACTTACTTTGAGCGGCAGCAATAGTTTGTTTGCAATCTAATTCGCATTTAGTAGCTAGTTGATATAAAGTTAATAGGATTAAAGACTGTGGAATTTTCATTTTATCTAATAGAAACAAAACATATTCTTACGTTTAAGTAAGAATACTTTATATATTTTTCTTTTAGGTTTGATTGTCTTATGCGTATTTAAAAAACTGTTATTTAAAATATTATCTAACATGATCGTATACCTAAACTATTTATTGCTATGTTTTTCGAAGCACAACTTTTTGTTTTAAAATGCAGTTCATTTTCGACAATTTAAATACTCTAAATTAAATTAATTACAGTTAAAATATATTTTAATAATTAAAGATATTTAATTTTAATATTTGGCAAAACGATTGAGTTTGTTATTTTTATTAATAGAATTGACCAAAATAAACAACCAAAGTATTTTAATTAAAAACTAATAAGTAATTTAAAATCAATTGGTTTAGGTTTAAACTGTAATTTTTTTATTTAAATACACAAAATCATATGAAATTCTTAAGTTACAATTGGAAAGCTCTATCTTTTTTTACAAAATACGTAATTTATTTAATCAAATACTAACATGATACAATAGATAGTTTCTACTGAAATGAATAGTTAATTACCTGAGCATAAATTCGATTTATGTAATAGTAAATGGTTACAGTTAATACTAAAGTTAATATATAGGTTGACAAAATAAATATTTTGTGAATTATAGTTATCTTTACAATGGATAAAATAATCCGTACAACGATATAGCACATAAATTATATATATAATAATACAGTTTGAACATCTCAATTAAATACAGAACAAACGAATTTATTAAAATATGAGGAATAAATACTAATATAACTTTTCTATATATTGCAATTTTAATAAGTGATAGGAATAGTATGATATAATAAATGATTGTAGAGGACGATAATAGATAAACATTAGTTGCATTCGTTTAGTGTTATTGCAATTAATAGTATTAAAATTGTTGTATTATATTAATCTCAATTAAGATTGTGTTTATTTTAAGTTAACTAACAGTTAAGTCATTTTGGATTCAAAATATACAGATTCTTATAATATACAAAATTACATTACCTTAAATTAATTTAAATATTCTATTATAAAAAATATTTTAAAACCTAAATTTGAATTATAACTTTGTAATTCAAATTAAATATTTTATAAGTAAACTATTAGTTTATTTAATTAATAAATTTAATTAAAAACTTTTATATTTACAAATTTTCATGTTTAGTCCTTCTTCTATATTCTTTTAATTAAATATTATGCTTTTTTAGCTATCCTATAGCTAAAATATAAAAACTAAAAAAATTATTAATAGTTATATCTAATAATATATTTTTTTTAAAATAGATAAAAAACAAATATAATTTATAGCTTTAAAAATATTTAAAAATAGCTTCTTTTTAAAAAAATATATAGTACTATAAAGTTTATAGTTATTTAATATACTATTATTATATATATATTTGCAATCTAAATAAAAACTAGTTACTATTAAAAGTAGCTGATTTTAAATTAAAAAATTTAAAAAAAGTAAGCTAATAAAATTTACTAAATATATATATATACTTTTTATTTATTAAAATGCTGATAATATTTAGTACACTTTACTATAATTTTTAAATATAAATTAGTTAAATAGTAGCTAGTTAATTTAAAAAACTTTACTTTTTAAAACTTTAAATTAATTAATATTTAAGCATTAATATATTAAAAATAATATAATAAATATTAAACTATAAAAATTTAAACTTTTTACTTTATAAATAGTAAAATTCTGTACTTAATATCTGTTTTATATAGTAATACTTAAAATTTATAAGCTTTTAATTATTATTTATAATTTTTTAGAATATATTACTATAATAAATATATATATAATAAAACTTTAATAAAGAATTAATATAGTACTAATTTATCTATATATTAAAAGAATAAACTTTATAATATAAAATAATAAAATAATAAAATAGCTTATATTGTGCTTACTATATAAGTATAATAATGAAAAATTAAGCTAATAATTATAAAAATTATAGTTATAAAATATATATTAAAAACTAAATTATTATATAATATAATTATATAGTTAGCAATTGCTTGAATTATATTTAAAATTATATTTTAAGAATTAAATATTTAATATATATTTTTAAAGCTAGACTTTTAAAGTAATTAAGTATAAAAATGCAAATACTTTTTATATTTATTATATAAATATATTATAGTAGCAGTTTTTTATTAGTATAAATATTAAAAAAAATTTATTACATTATATAAAATAAAAATAAATAAATACTATTTTAAAAATTATTGCTATAATTTTAATATAGTAATAAAAGTAATTTATTAAAGTTTAATATTTATTTAGTATAGAAAAAGTTAGAAAAAAAGTAAATAAAATCAAAAATAATAAAGTGCTTAGCTTTAACAAAATTATTTATAAAGTTTGAAAGTTGATTGATATAAAGATAATAATAATTCTAATAAAAGTATTAAATTTAGTATAATTCTTAGATATATAGATTTAAGATGCCTATAAAGCTTATATTTACCTCCTTTATAAAAAAGGTAATTTAGCAGACTTAGCTAACTATAAACTAATTTTTCTACTAAATACTAATACTAAAATTTTAAGCAAGTTAGTAGCTAATAGACTACAATAATATAGTGCACTTTTTTTATCTTCTCATCAGTTTGGGTTTATTAAATATAAACAGATTTTTAATAATATTCTGGAGATGTTAATCTGTTTGAAGTTGGCTGGCATTAGTAAAATAATAATAAAAATAGTTTTTGTAGATCAAAAAAAAGCTTAAAACTATATAAATTAATAATACCTTTTAATAATATTACATAAAATGAAGTTTAAAGGTAGATTTACTAAATATATAAAAGGTTTACTTAAATATATATCTACTATACTTTTACTTAGCTCAAATACCTTAAAAATATTTTCAATTTAATTAGATATTTGATAGAGTAATTTACTATCTTTTCTACTATTTAACTATACTTTCAACTTACTAATTAATATTTTAAAGTACTTTTTATCTAGTATTAAGTATAAAAACTCTTCATTATTTTATATAGAAGCATTTACTAATAATATATATATTAAGTTAGAGTTAGATAAAAATATATATTATAATTTTACTTTTTAGGAAATTTATAATATAGCTAGCTATAGCAAAGTTAAAATTAATAAAACAGTATTTTTAAATCTAATTAGCTCAATATTTCACTATTCCATTTTGCCAAAACTACTAAATAATCTGGTCAAACATTTTGGTATACTTATAATATTTAAAAAAGTAGCTACTAAAGTTATGGCAAAAGTAGCAGTCTTTAAACTAGAAAAGTGTCTAAGTATATAGCCTAATAATAGATTATTTATTAAAGATAGAGTACTATTAGTAAATTTAATTACTTTATCTCTAATGTAGTATATACTTTATATATGCTATTCTTAAGAACACTATTTTATATATATATAAAATATTAATAAGCTAGTTATATAGTAGCTCCAAAGTATAGGTCTTATATTCAACTATATATAAGCTAATTAAAGCTAGTAGTTTAAATTTTCTTAATATTTGCTTTATAAATCATTTACTACTAGCTAAAACTTAGGCAACTTTTTTATAACTAAAGCTTTCAAATTGGTAGTTTTGATATATCTAGTTTATATAGTATATATATATAAAATATAAAGCATTAAATATATTTAAAGTAAAGTTAGATTTAAATTTATACTTAGTAAAATAAAAAGTCTTTATATTTTTTAAAAGCTAGACTACTTATAAAATACTTCTAATACCTTATATAGCTTTAGTATAGGCTTAGTAAACTATTTTTTCTAGTATAAACTGCCTAACTTGATTAAATATATAAGCTTTATATCCTTTAGAAAAGCTTCAACACTATAAATTTACTAAAAATTAGTTTGAACTCTCAGTATCTATTTTCAATTATATCTATAATTATATACTAATAAAAGCATCTTAACATGTAACTAAATATTTAAATTTAGGCTAGATATTATCTCTTTCTATTTATTATATATAATCTAAGTAGATACAATACTATACTAAATACTAAAATGCTTATTAATATAATATTTTTAGTTAAAAATAGCTAATAAGTAGATTTTTCTCAAAATATATAAGTTACTCCTATTTTTACAAACTTGACTTTATAGAAAGAGTATCTAAAAAGCAAAAATATATAGATAAATACTCTTTTAGTTAGTACTACTTTATTGGTGCTCTACTATACCTATATATGCCTTAATTTTAATTTAGCTCCACTTCTATCTTAAAAAACTCTTTAGTTAAAATGGTAAGCTTAGTTTAGCTAAGAATCTAAAGATTACTTAATATAGTTATACTAATATACCAATCTAACCTTTTCACTACCTATTTTAAACTTAGGTAGTTCAATCCAAAAAACTAATACTAAGTTAGTTCTTACTTCCTTTTTACTCTTTTCTTTTCTGTAAGTCTACTTATTTATATTATATTTATTTATAAATAAAAATTAATTTGCCAAAGCTTTGCTTTAAAGTTTTAAAAAAAAGTTTAATATTAATTGTTGATTGCGCAGTCAATGTGAACCTACTAAAAGAATTATTAGAGGTTAGGTTTTGATTGAGATGGAAGTTTA
>JAWQFY010000986.1:0-16190 GCA_037055185.1 Capillidium rhysosporum
ATAATTATAAAATAAAAACTTAAATAAAAGTTTTAGCTAATTATATTATAAATATAAATATATAGTTAAAAAGAGATAAAGAAAAATAAAAAACTAAAATATATTCTACTAATTATAAAAGAAAATAAAGAGATTTAACTAAGCTTTAGCTTTATAATAAATAATATTAAAATATTAAAATAAAATACTTAAATTTTAGAATTAGTAAGTTAATATTTTTAAATATTTTTAAGTAGTTAGTATTAAAGGTAAATATTTAAAATATTAGTAAGATATAAATAAAATTAAAAAAATATATTTAATAAAAGTAAATAAATTTATTAATTTAATAAAAATTAAAAGCTATTACTAAAAAATTATAGTAGTAAAATATTAAAACTTTAAAAAAACTAATATATAATTTATATAATATATTTATAAATATATAAATTTTTTATTATATAAAGAATTTATTTTATAATAGCTTTTATAAAAAAAGTTTATTTAAATTTAAATACTAAATACATATTAACATATTTAAACTAATATTAAAGTAGGTAGCTTTTTTATTATAGCTAATACTTTTTTAATTATTATATTATATAAATATTAAAAATTTTTAATAATAATAAAAATTTTAAAAGTTATTTTTTATTTTAGCTAGTTTTATTATTTAACTAATTTTAATTACTAAGTTAATATTAGTTTAATATATATTAGTATTAAAAACTATTAAACTTTTTTTATAAATTTAAATATTTTTATTTTTATTTTTAGTACTTTAACAGTATTAACTATAATATATTTATTTAATAAAATACATTATTAGATATTAATAAGTTAAATATAAACTCCAAAATAATATATAATTTATTTTAAGTATAATCTATTTTTTATAATAATAATAAAAAATAAAACTTTTACTATTTTAATTTTAAATATAGTTAAATTTATTAAAATAGTTTAAAGTAGTTTATTTATTTTAATTTTAGTTATAAATATTTTTTTATTAATTTTATCTTAAAATTTACTATTAAAGTTTTATAATACTAAATGATATTTAAAAAAAAAAAGATAAAAAAAAAGTTTAAATATAAATATAAAAAATAAAAAGTTAAAAAATATTTATTTATTTATTTTATAAAATAAAATACTTAAAAAATTTTATAACAACTTATTTTTAAATAGTTTATTTTAAATATATATATATTTAAAACTTAAAATTTTATTAAAAAAGATAGTAAATATTATTAATTTTTATTTAAAATATAGAAATTGCTATTTTTTATTTTAGTATTTTAATATTATATATGAAAAATTACTCAGCTTAATTTATAATGATTGAAAATTAAATATTTTTAAAATTTGAAAATTTTTTAAGTAATTAAAAGAGTAATCTATATAAAAATCTCTAGAAATAATTATATTAACTTTATAAAAAAGTAAAAAATAGATATAAGTTTATTATATATATATATACTTTTAAAATAATAATTAATTATATTTTAGCTTTTAGTATTATAATTTTAAATTAATTTTATATAATAAAAAATAATATATTTTTTAATTCTGAATTTTATTAAAAGTAATTTAACTTTAAATAAACTTATTAAAAAAAATTAAGTATATATAGTTAATTAAAAAACTTATATAAATAAAAAAGCAAAATATATATAATTTATTATAAGTTTTATTTATTTTTATAATAATTTTTTTTATAATTTATATTTAATATCATTAAGTTTTAAAAATTTTAAATATAGTAAATTATTAATATAAAATATATTTAAACTATATATATAATTTTAATATATTTTTTTATTTTTATTTATTTTTTAAATAAAATTTTTTAAGTTTTAAATATTTATAAAAAATTTATAAAATAAAAATTTAAAAATATATATAATCTTATAACTTTGAAAAAAAGTTTTAAAAGCTAAATAACTAAAAAGTAAAAATATAATATAATTAAAGTAAAAGTTTATAAAAAAATATTAAAATTACCAAGTTTTAATAGTTTAACTATTTTAATTTTTATTATTATAATATAAAAATACTTTTAGCTAACTTTATAATAAAAATAAAAAGTTTAATATATTATATAAAATTAATTTTAAACTATTAAAGCTAAAATAGTAGCTAGTTAATTTTTTTTTAATATTTATTAAAAACTTAAAAATATATTTTTATTTATAAATGTTAAAAAAAAGATAAAAATTAAAAATATTTTTAATATTTTTATAAGGTTATAATATTTATAATATATTATTTTAAAGTATTAATTTTTTTTATAAATATTATTAGTATTATTAATAATTTAAATATTATTATTAGTTTTAATTTTAATTTTAAGATATTAACTAAGCTTTTAAAAAGTTATTAATTAAATAAATTTTATTTTATTATAAAAAAGTAGAAAAAAATTTTAAAATTTTACAAAATTAATTTAGTAAATTTTAATCTTTTTATAAAAATTAAATTTTACTTTATTAAGTTATAATTAATAAATAAATCTTAAATTTAACTTTATTTCTATTAAAATTAAAATATTAAAAACTTTTTAAAATAAAATTTAATATTATAGTAATATTAAAATATTTTTTTATTTAGTATACTATATGTAAAATAATTTAATTTAAATTTAATTAATTCTAAATTATAATATTTTAACTATTTAATCAAACTTATAAAATGTAAATAAAAAATAAATTTATATTTATTTGAATATAAAACTTTTATATTTAATATTTATAATTATTAATTTTCATTATTATATAAATATATTGTTAAAATTTAAAAAAAACAAGTACTAATATATAAAATAAAATAAAATAAATAATAAGCTTTAAAATATATATATTTATATATATATTTAATTTATTAGATTTTCAAGCATTTTAAAATATTATTAACTAAGTAACTTTTAAATAACTATTTATATAAAAATATTAAAATTTTCTTAGCTTATATTTGATAAATTTAGGTTTAATTTGAAATTTTAATATATTTATAATATAAAATTTTATAAGCTACTATTTAAGTATATTAAAATTTCATTTATTTAGCCTTTTTAATTAAATATAAACAAAGTATAAATATATATTTATTACTGCAATATAAATTATAGATTTTAAAAAAATTATTGAAATTTATCTATATTTTTAATTTACTTTATCTAATTAATAACTCTATTAAATGCTTAAAATTTAGTAGCTAAAGTTTAGCAATACTTTTATCATACTTTATAATAGTTATATAAAATGCCAATATTAAAAAATTAAATGATTTTAAAAAAAGTAAAATAATTTAACTTTGAATACTTATTACTATTATAAAAATAATATATTTATATAGTTTTAAATAATTTAATAATTATAATAAAGAACTTATAAATAGTAAATAATTAAGCTGGTTTTAATTATAGGTATTTTTCTAAATTAAATAATTGTGATTTTTTTATTCCTGTTGGAATTATACACTATATCTATTGCTTATTTTGGCAGTTAAATTATATATAATGAATATAAAATCTAAAAATATAACAAAGCTAGTCCAGCTTTAGCTCTAAAATAATTATATCATTAATTATAACTAAAGGAATAATTTAAAAAAATAGTATTCTTTATTAAAAATTAGTGAATAAAACAAAATGTAAGGCTTACTATTTAAAGAAATAAGGTTTAAAATAATTTATGAAAATTTCTGTCTAAAAAATATAAACAATTTAAACCAGAGTTAAAAATGAAACAAGGAAACCTTGGATTTACTGATCGTATTTAGTCAATTCTGAGGAAATATCTTCATCGAATTTGGGGGCCTAAAAAACAATTAGAAATGCTTTTAACTATAATTTACCTGAGGAGGAGTAGGTAATTTAAAATCCTTTACTTGAACTACATCGGAAGTATCGGCCTAAAAGTAAAGAACGATTCTTTAATATCAAATCATTTTGCGCTTAGCTTACATTAGAAGGCTTATAACTCTTGATTTCTTTAATGTATAAATCTTTAATTAAACCTTAAAATTTACTTAGAAATTTATCTGTAAAATAAACTACCTTGCTGGGCAACAAGGGAAACCTTTGAAAAGCTGCGAACCTATTTATTGTTTGTTTAATTAAAATTCGTGATATAGAAAAACAGTACCTGAGTTAAACGGTTCAAATTACGTACTACGGAAAAGCTCATGTTGAATAAAGGTGTAAATCTGATTAAATTTAGTTTTTAAAAGTTTTGAATTCTTTTCAAAATATAGTGGGCAGGATTCGAAAGCCTACTGGTTAAATTTTAATTCGTAATTAACTTTTCATATTCTAGGCTAAACTTCAATTCGTTTTTAAATTTGCTTGTTTAATTGGCTTTTTTCACGTATTCTAATCTGATTTGCCTTAGTAAATTTCGGTTTCAGCTATTTTTATGTTTAGTGTAGTGACGAGAAAATTTTTATATTTTATGAATATTAAAAAAACAGAAAACTTTTATTTCAACACATTTACCTACGACATATAAACAAATAGAAACGTTCCAAAAGATTACTTTAGTTCATTAATATCAACGTTAACCTATATAAAAATGGCTATTGACACTATAAAATCAGCTCTAACTCTCACGAATAGACGGATACTTAAGAATCGTTTGAAATCTGTAACAAGAAACTTTGAAACCGCAACATGTCTTAAAGCTCATTTACCAAGAAGATTTATAACTAATGAAACTGGTACTATTAATAAAACCGCTTTACTATTCCCTGGTCAAGGATCTCAATTTGTAGGTATGGGTAAAGATTTTTATGATGAGTATAAAGTTGCCAGAGAAGTTTTTGAAGAGGCCGATGAAGCACTGAAATTCAAATTATCAGAACTTATTTTCAATGGCGATCAGAAAGAACTTACAAAAACTTACAACGCTCAACCAGCTATTCTTACTACGTCTATCGCCATCTTCCAAGTTCTTAAAAATGAATTCAATTTTGATTTAACCGGTCAGGCTAACTTTGCACTTGGTCACTCCCTTGGAGAATTTACTGCTCTTGTCGCTACCTGTGCTTTATCCTTTGCAGATGCTGTTAAGTTGGTAAGGTGTAGGGGACAAGCAATGCAGGACTGCGTCACCGTACTCAACAAAGAAACTGTGATGAGTGCTATACTGCTAAAGAAGGATCAAATCCGTAACCTTGAAGATGTTATGCAAGGTATTAAACTCAGGCTTCCTAGCGGAGAGGTGGCTGAAATTGCTAATATTAACTCCAGTTCTCAAGCTGTAATATCAGGTACTAGAGAAGGTGTCAATATCGCTTCACGTGAACTTAAGGACCAAAAGATTGCTTTAAGAGCTGTCGACTTACCTGTATCTGCTCCCTTTCATAGTAGTTTGATGAAACCGGCTCGACAGAAGGTATCTGACTTTTTATCAACGACTACCATCTCGTCACCCAGAATTTCTGTCGTCTATAACGTCTCTGGGAATATACTTCCTATCGGCTCTAGCTTAACAGCCTGCTCCGAACTCATTAAATCCCATATAATAGAACAAATCGACCACACCGTCCAATGGCAAAAGTCGATACAGTTTTGTAAAAATGCTGGTGTCAACAGGTTCATCTCTTTCGGTCCCAATAAAATTCTTGGTAATTTGGCTAGGAAGGATTATCCCTTAGATTGGATTCAGTGTATTACTTCAGTTGAAAATTTGAAATCCGAATTCGGAACAAAAAAGCTTTGACACATTGGATAGATATGCGTCTCAAGAAACTATGTATCTTACTCGGCTGATTTTGGTTATTTTACTTTATTAACAACCTGCTTGTAGCATTTTATTTAGCATTTCGATTGTAATTTTTCAATAATTTTATTAAATTGTATTAAAAATTATATCATTTGTTCTTTTTATTATATTTTTAATGATTTATTGTTTCATTTCTTTCTACATACTTTAACTCACAGTTGTTATCATTACAGAATAAGCTCGTTATAAAATAGTTCAAATAGATCCAGACTGGTTTCTTTATATAGAAATTTGATTAATTTGAAGGCAATTAATATGTCAATACTAGTAAAAATATTGTTAAATACTTGGCTAGATTTTTAAAGTTGGCTTATTGTAAATCAACTATATATATATTTAAATAATTTCACTATAGTAGGAATTACTTATAAATTTTTAACTACATACTATCTAAATAATATATTATAGTATTAGTAAATTGTGAGTATAATATAACTATATATATAGTAAGCTTAAATAACTTTATATAGTTTTAAAGCAAAAAATTTAACTCAATCATTATATTTAAATCTTAAAACCTAAATATATATTAGTAATAAATAGCAATTAATTATATTTTAATAATAAGCTTTAAAAGTACTAAATAAATTTATATTAAATAAATGTTTTTATTTTATTTTATACTATTAGTTTTGCTAAGTGTAAATTTTATTCTTATTTTTCTAAATAAAATTTAATCAGTAGTTAATTTAGACTTAAAAAATTAAATTAAAAAATATTTTCTATAAAAAAGTGTAAATTTTATTAATAAATAAAATACATAAAATTAACAAATAAAATACATAAAATTAATAAATAAATATTTATTATATACTAGTACAGTTTTTGGTAATTAATATATTTTTATTATTAATTTTATTTATATATAAGTATTGCTTATATTTATAAATATTCTACTATTTACCAATTTATAAATATTTTTGTCTATATTATAAATATAATAGCTAGTTATTAAAAATATTTTTTTAAGTAACTATATAAATAAAAAAACTATAAAATTATATAGAAATATTTTTAATACAGTGTACTAAATTAATTAATACTAATTTTAAAACTTATAAATCTAATTTAGTTTAAATAGTTTAATATCAAAAGTTTTTTAATTTAGTTAATAAGACTAAAATTAAAATATATTACTATTTATATTCTACTTTAACAGATAGATATATAGGTAAAAAAGAAGTAAAAGCTATTAGTTTCTAAATATTATAAGATATTATAACTATAATAAAAGCTAATATTTTATTCTAGCTTAAATTAAAAGCTAAACTATTAAAAAAAATAGTATTTAAGTAAAATTTAAGCTTATTATATTAATTAAGTAAAAATAAGTAAATAATACTAGTAAGTATTAATAAGAGTAAAAAGTTAATAGCATTATATAAAATTATTTTATAATATTATTTAGCTAAAACTTAAAAAAATTATAATATTTATAGCTATTATATATTTAATTTAAATTTTTTTTAATTAAAATTTTATATTTTAAATAAAGCTTTTAATTAATTATAGTTTTAAAAACTAAAAATTTTATTTATTAAATACTATTAATTTTATAATTAAATATCAAAATTACTAAAATTAATTTAAATTAAAGCAACCTATTATAAAACTTTTTATTTAACTAAATTAAATAAATTTTATTAAAAAAATTTAATTAATATTTATACTTTTAGTGTTTTATTAATTAAAATCAAAATTTAGAAGTTTCAATTAATTAGTTTTAATATTTTAAAGTAATATAAAAGTTTAATACTTATATTTAAAAAATTAATTAATTAAATTTTTTAAGCATAAAATAATTAAAATTTATTTATAAGTTATATATTATTAATTTAAGTAAATTTAGTTAAAATTAAAATAAGTTTAAATCTAATAATATTTATTTTAGCTAATTAATTAGTTATATTTATTTAATTATAATAAATTTAATAGTTTATTAAAATAATAAAATAAATTTTAGATTTTTTTAGTAATAAAATTTATATAATAAAAAATATATAAATAGTTAGTAATAATATTAAAAAAAATTAGTATAATATTATTAAAATTTGATTTAAATTAACTATATAATAATAAAACTAAAATTTTAACAAAAAAACTATTATTAATAATTTTTATATTAAAGTTAATATTTTATTAGCAATATATCTAAATAATAATTAATTTATTATTTTTAATAAACTGAAAGATTAACAATTAATATCTAAAGTAATATAAGTGATATAAATTTTAAATATATCTAAAATATATTAAAATAAATAAAGTAATATATTAAATTAAAAATCTTTTACTAGTATAATTTTTTTATTATATAAGAGTAATTTTAGATTAAAAAATAAATTTTATAAAATAGCTAAAAGTTTTTATAATTATAGGTAAAATTTATTATTATTATATTTTTTTTAGTATTAAGTTTTATTATAGTAGTTTAAAAATTAGTAAACTTGCTTATAATTTTTAATATAGTTATATATCTAGATTTATAAAATAAATTATAAAGTTATAACTAAGATTATATTTTTTTAATTTAATATAATTAGATTTAAAAACTTAAAATATAATAAATTAAATTATATAAGTTTAAAGTTATTAAATATATATATAACATTTAATTATAAAAAACATTAAATAATAATTTTAAAATAAGCTAATTTAAAATATATATATATAATTAATAATTAAGTAAATTTAAATATTAATAAAAAAATAATAACTTTTATTTTAATTTATATAAAACTAGTACTAGTTATAAATATAATAATTTTTAATTTATATATTATCCTTTTTAAATTTATTTATTTTAAAAATCTATTAATTTTTATTAAAAACTCTAAAATAAATTTAAATTTACTTATAATTAAATATATTAATATATTTTAAATAGGTTTTTAAATTTAATTTAAAGTTTAAAATTTAAATATAAAAAATATAAATAAAAACTTAAATAAAATATAAAAAATTTATATATTAAAAATTAAATAAGCTAAATAATATGAAATAATCTAAAAATATTCAAATTTTAAAAAATTAACCTATATTTATAAAGTAAATATTATATTTTAATTATTTTTAATTTTATTAACTATATAAATTAAACTATATTTTAGTAGCTAATTTATTTATAAAACTAAATTTTTGTTTTTTTAATTTAATAATTACTATTTTTAAAAAAAATTAAATTAAATATTTTTTTAATTTTTTTAAAATTTTAAAATAATTTAACTATTAAAACCTATACATTTTATTTTACTTATATATTATAAATATTAAATGTTTTTTTTTATTTTTAAATAAACTAAAATTATATTTTAGCTTTATATAAAACTATTATAAACTTTTACTAAAATTTTTAAACTATTTTATAAAATATAACTTTATTAAGCTTTTTATTTTAATATTAAAAATAGATTAAGTTTTTTTAAACTTATAAATTAAAGTTTTAGCTATAAATAAATATTAACTATACTAGTTATTATTATATATATATTTAGAAAAATAGCTAAAATAAACATTTAATTTTAATTTTAAAAAGTAGCTTAACTAATATAGTAAAATAAAAATAGTTTTTTTTAAATTAATAAGTATATTAAAAAGTAAAAAACTAAAGCTATTATAATATAATATAAATATACTATAACTTAATATAAAAAATATATAATTTTAGTTAGTATATTAGACTGAAATACTTATTACTTTAATTATATATTGATATTGTTTTTTTTATAATTAATACAAAACTAAGTTAAAATAATACCTTTTTTATTAAAAGTTAAACTGCTAAAATATTTAATAATATTAACTTACTATTAAAGTAAATCTCTAATTAAAACTTTCTAATAATACAATTACTATATTATTAATATAATAAATATTATTCTTCCAAATAATTTATTAATAATTTAACTTACTATAAAAATAATAATTATTTTTATCTTATATAGCTTATTTAACTTATTTTATATATTATTATAGCATATTTTTAAAATTTTAAAGTATAATTAAGCTAAGGTACTTAGCTTTAACTAAATACTAAAGTTTATTTATTTGCTTTTAAATTAAGCTTATAAACAACTATAATACTTATTTTTTACTTAATTTTTATAAAAAATCTAAAATACTTATCTTTTATCTAAGCTTAATTAATTAAGTTATTACCTTTAAATTAGCTACTTAGTAAAATTATAATATCAATAAATATTAAAAATTATTATATTTATTAATTTTATAAAAGTATTAAAAAAAAGTATATTAAGTTTTAAATATTATTTAATAAAAAAAAATAAAAAATAAAAAACTATTATATAATTTATAGTAAAATAATAGCTATTTATTATTAAATGAATTAAAAGTAAAAATATTATTATTATATTTACTTAAATAAACTTAATAAAAATAAAACTTATAATTTTTAACTAATAGCTTTTAATAATATTTTATATAGTTATTTTTTTATAATAGAGTTAATATTATATTATATTTAGTTATTTATTTTTATATAATAAATAATTTAGTTTTAGTTTTAAATATATAATATAAAATAGTAATATATTATTATGTTTATTAGTTTTTTATTAAACTTAGTAAACTTATATTAATTTTTAATTTGATATATTAGATAAAAATAAAAAATAATTTATTTAATATTTTACTATAATTAAATAATAATAATAAATTTATAATACTAGTTTAAAAATATTTACTTAAGTAAAAACTATAATTATTAAATTTTAAGCACTTTATTAAAGTAGCTTAAATATAGTATTAATAATAAATATTGTAAAATTTACTTTTTTTTAAATTTTATTTTCTAATTTTTTATATTATATAAATTATTAATTAAAGTTATCTTTTAATACTTATAAAATATTTAAGATTAGCTTAAGTATTAGATTTGACTAAATAGTTATTTTGGCTTTTTAGTAAGTATTTAGATATTTTATCTTTAATATATTAACTTTTTTATAATTTAATAGTTGTAAATTAATCTTATAATATTTTTATTATTAGTTTTAACTGTTTAAATTCTTATATATATATATATATATATATAGTAAGTTTTTATAATTTTTTGCTTTTTCAATACTAATTATAATATTTTTTTATTAAGTAGTTTTTATAATAGTTTTTTAAAAATATTATCAAATTTCAACTACTTTAATATTTTTTTAGGCTTTTTTAAATACTTTTTCTTATTATTTTTAGTAAAATCTTTAAAGCTAAAAAGATAAATACATATATAAATAATAAAAATATAAACTCTCTTTAATTTATTTTTAAATATTTTATTATTAAATGCTTTTCTCTACCTTATTAATTTAATTTATTTTTAAATATATATTTTTTATTTAAAGCTTTTTTTTTAATTACTTTTACTATTATTATTTCTTTAGCTTTTTATAAAGTAATTTTAAATAACAATGTTTTTTTTTAGATAAACTACCTTTTCTCTTTTTAGGACTTTCTACTTATTTACTTTTTATTTTTAGTTATACTTAAAAACTAAAGCATTACTTTATAGAAAAAATTTCAATATAAAGTTTTATAAAACTTAATATAACTATTAAATTTTCCTAAAACTTCTTAAAATATTTTATTTTATTTTAAATTTTAATAATTCTCTAGTTTATATAGTTTTAACTAGTAATAAATTCCATTTTTTATAATATATAGTTTTATAAATACTATATTTCCTTACTGTTAGATTAAACTAACTAACTATTTATTAAATAGTATAAATTTACTTACTTCACTTACCAAGTTTTCAAACTTACTTTTAATTCTATTTAATAGTTTAATTTCTTTTTGGTAAGTTTATATTAACTATAAGATTAACATAAATAAATTTAAAATATATATATTGCCTATATTTGTACTTTAAAACATTAAATTATAAACTTATAGTTTAAATAAATTGCAAGTATATTTTTAATATAATCAGTAATTTTTAATAACAAATTTTTTATAATATTTGAAATTTTAAAAAAGTGTACATTTATTTATAATACAACTAGTAATTTTAAACTCTATTTAATATACATATTGGAAATTTTTAAAATTCCAAAATTCCAAATATGTATAAAACTACATTTCTATAAATCTATATTCAACTTTTTTTCAATCTAAATTCAGCCCTTTTAAAACTTTAATATAGTTATTATATAATTGTATACAAACTATAGGTAAAGTTTGCTAAAATTTCAATCACTACATTTTTATTATAATAGATATAAACAAAAGTGGATATACATTTGTGCAAATGTATTTTTGTCACTGTATTTGAAAAATAAAAGAGGTAGTAAAAATATCAACTGAATCAAAAAGGTTTAAACTTCATATATATGTCTAAATTAAATATATGTTATTTTTATATTTGTATATATGTTAATAACTTTGATATTCAAAAAACTCTAAATATCTTTTGAATCTAAATTCCTAAGTGGTCACCTAAGTATTAAGATATATGACCAAAAATTGTATAAAAACCTTAATTTAATATTTAAATATATCCAATTGAAATATTATAAGTTCTAAAAAAAGCAAGCATATGGTAAGAAGCCGTAGAGTGCATTAATGTGAAATTTACTATGTAACCAAAACGAAGGGGACATTAAAAGTATTTGAAGGTCTAGTTGTAGTAGTGAACTTCTTTAGGTTCACGGCCTCTCAAGAATTTAGGTTCGGTACCCTTGGCGTAGATGTCGGTCCAGAAACGCTCTAAGTCGGGTTGAGGAGAAGCCTTAGCTTCAGCAGCAGCTTTGTCAACAATAGCACGGGCTTCTTTGTCAATGACTTTTAAGTCATTCTCTTCAACGACGTTGAGATTAAGGAGGACCTGTTTGAACCCTTGAATGGGGTCGGAGTTGGAGCGCATAGCCTGAATCTCCTCTCTAGTACGGTAGGTAGTACCGGGGTCAGACATAGAGTGACCACCGTAACGGTAGGTCTCCATCTCCATGACTAAGGGGCCTTTACCAGAGCTGGCATACTCTTTAGCGAATTTACAAGCGGAACGGACTGCTAGTACATCCATACCGTTTACACGAATACCAGGGATGTAGTCACCACGTTTGAAGTAATCGGTGGAGGCTGAGGAGCGGTTGGCGGCGGTACCCATACCGTACTTGTTATTTTCACACACGAAGATAGCGGGTAAGTTCCATAGTTTGGCCATATTATAAGCTTCGAAAACTTGACCTTGGTTGGAGGCACCATCACCGTACATAGCGAAGGTGACATTCTTGGAGTTTTCGTACCACTGGCCGAAAGCTAACCCGGCACCGACAGGTACTTGAGCTCCTACGATACCGTTACCTCCGTAGAAGTGCTTGGCAAACATGTGCATAGAACCACCTTTACCATAAGAAATACCATCAACACGTCCTAATTAAATAAAATAAGAATTTAAATATTGTTTTAAAAAGCTACCTAAAAGTTCAGCTAAAATAGAGACGATAGAACCCCCTCTGGCATGAGTATAACCGTGACAGCGGTAAGCAGTAATAACTCTATCCTCTTTTTCAATAGCAGATTCCATACCCGAAGCAACAGCTTCCTTTTAAATGCAAAAAAAGTAAATTAAGAATCATTTCAATAAACTAAAAATTATACCTGACCGGTACATAAATGGCAGAACCCTCTAATAAGTTTAGATTTATAAAGGCCGTCAGCAGCCATCTCCATCCTACGAATCTGTACCATTTCAGTATAAATTCTCAACAATTCGGTTTTATCCATCTCAAATTCTAATTCAGGACTCTCATCTAGCTTGTAGGTGGTAAAAGAAGATTCGGGAATAGAAATCTTGTAAGCATTTAAAGCAGATGATCGGGTAGAAAACTGCTTAAAGGCCTAAAATTAATACTACGTTTAATAAAAACCAATTATATTGAATTTTGGTTACCTGAGTACGGATAAGCCTGCTGGCAGTAGATTTGGTAACGTTAAACATGTCGACTAAAAATAAAAGTATAATTTAATAAAAGCATAAGAATCAAACAGTTTTAAATAAGCTTATAATTGAATGTATGATTTTTAAAGAAATGATCGATAAGCTTTGGTATACGTTAGTTTTACCTTAAAGTTTGTAAAAACAGGTAAAATTTTCGAAAATGCAGATTTTAAAAATTAGTGTAATCGAGGTTTCTGAATTTAACTCAATAAACTTTTATCTATAAGGAATTGCAATAGTATCACAAAAATTAATTTAATTGGCTGTATTTCCTAGAGATATTCCTATCATCTCCCTGATTTTTCCAATTTACTGCCAGTTTAAAAACAAATGATTTTACTGGATACTAGGGCTAACCAACTGTGTGCCAGGTTAGTAGAACTCTTCCTGATTGATGAAAACAGAATACGGGTAACTTACAATTACTAGAGACAAGTTATCTCAAAAATCTATAACTGGGCTCTGGTATAGTGCATAATAGTTATAGTATAAATAAATATATAAACTGGTTACCAAATTTGCTATGCTGCTTAGATTAAATTTCCATTAACTTGTAGTTAAAAAATACTTGTACAGTTAAAAAAACTTAGAAGTTCAGTTAACCAATTGATAAATTATAATCATTTTATTTTAACAATAACCTTATACATGCTTTATTCTATTATTAAAGTCTTATTTTATAAGTTTTTAAAACTTATTTAGTTTAATAATTAAATTATATACTTAAAAATAAAGTTGAATTTTATATTTGATATTAATTAAATAATTTATATTAGTAAAAATAAAATATATTAATATTATTTAACTATTATAACAGCTAAAAAATTAAAATTAGAAATTATGATTTTAGAAATCTAATTATTTTAAAGAGTTAATATTTATTAAAGTTAATTGTTTAAAAGATTTTATTTATTAAAACTTTCTATAATATATAAAAGTAAAAATATACATTAAAAATTTGCTAACTAAAAAAAACTACTTAAAAATATAGTAATAAAATTAAGAATTATAAGAGTAAATAAAATAATCTAATATAAAAAAGCTATACTATTAAAAGCTTAATATTAATTATTATATATTATATATTTTTTAATTAATTACAACTAATATAACATTTAAGCTAAATAGACTATAATAAAAAATAATGTATTTTTTTATTAATTCTTTATTTTATTAACTTAAATAACTTTTAAAAAAATTAATACTATAACTATTATATATTAAATTACTATAAATAATAATTAAAAGTTAAATAAATTATATATTTTATTTATTACTTAAATTAAAATCATTATATTATAATATTTAAATTATATTAATTTTCAATTAACTATTAAATAAAAAACTAGTTTTTTATTAAAATTACATTTAATAAATAAATAAAAATAAACTAAATTATAATAAATTTATTTAAAAAATTAGAATTTAACTAAAAAAAATAATTATATAAACCTATTTATTAAAATTTAGCTTTATTATTAAATATTTGCAAAAAAAATATATATATTTTAACTTTAATAATTTTTTTTATTAGATATAAAAATAAGTATAGCTATAATGCTAAAAAATAAATATTAAACTTAAAAATATTATATAATTATTTATATTTATATTTATTTAATTAAATATATATTTTATAATTTTAATATAGTTTAAATTTTTTAGTTTTATAATTTAAGTACTTATTATTATATAATTACTTATTTATTATTTTTAAAATAAATTTATATATTAATATAGCTATTTAAATACTTTTTGTATTAAATTTTAAAAATATTTTTTTAGATAATAGTAGCTATTATTATAAATTTTAGCTTATTTTTAGTAAATTAACAAAATAAAATTTGCTACTCTTAAAATAGCTAATTTTATATAAAAAGCTTAATAAAATTTTAAAAACTTAATAAAATTAAATATTAATTAAATAAATATATTATTAATTTAATTTTATAATTATTTGAAATTTTGGTATATTTTATAAAAATTTTAAAAGATAAGCAATATTTTAAAAATATATATGCTATTTTATAGCTAGTAAATATTTTTAAAATTTAGATATATTAAAATATATTTAAAAAAGTTTAACAAAAGCTTTAATAATATAAATTATTTATTATTATAAGGTAAAAATATATTAAAATTTAAAATATTATAGTAGTAATTTTATATTTATATAAATATAACTTTTTTTTCTAATTTATTTTATAAAATAAAAGTAAATAAATAAAATTTTAAAAATTATTATTATAGTTTTAGTATAATTATATAAGTATTATATTAAAATTAATTTTTAATTAAGTTTAAATTAATTATAATATAGTAAAAAATAAACTAATTAAAATGAGTTATATATTTTTATAAATAAAATTAATATTTTTTAGTTTATTTTTAAATAAATATATAAATAACTTAAAATAACAAAATTAATACTTAATTATATATATATGAAAAATACTTAAAATTTTAAAATTTTAAAT